>CAUYLG010048164.1:0-85357 GCA_963573385.1 Cacajao melanocephalus | reverse complement strand
CTAGCCAGTTTTCCCAGCACCATTTATTAAATAGGGAATCCTTTCCCCATTGCTTGTTTTTGTCAGGTTTGTCAAAGATCAGATGGTTGTAGATGTGTGGTGTTATTTCTGAGGCCTCTGTTCTGTTCCATTGGTCTATATCTCTGTTTTGGTACCAGTACCATGCTGTGTTGGTTACTGTAGCCTTGTAGTATAGTTTGAAGTTAGGTAGCGTGATGCCTCCAGCTTTGTTCTTTTTGCTTAGGATTGTCTTGGCTATGCAGGCTCTTTTTCAGTTTCATATGAAATTTAAAGTAGTTTTTTTTCAAATTTTGTAAAGAAAGTCAATGGTAGCTAGATGAAAATAGCATTGAATCTATGAATTACTTTGGTCAGTATGGCCATTTTCACGATACTGATTCTTCCTATCCACAAGCATGGAATGTTTTTCCATTTATTTGTGTCCTCTCTTGTTTTCTTGAGAAGCAGTTTGTGTTCTCCTCGTAGAAGTCCTTCACATCCCTTGTAAGTTGTAATCCTAGGTATTGTATTCTCTTTGTAGCAATTGTGAATGGGAGTTCACTCAGGATTTGGCTCTCTGTTTGTCTATTATTGGTGTATGGGAATGCTTGTGATTTTTGCATGTCGATTTTGTATCTTAGACTTTGCTGAAGTTGCTTATCAGCTTAAGAAGATTTTGGGCTGAGACGATGGGGTTTTCTAAATATACAATCATGTCATCTGCAAACAGAGACAATTTGATTTCCTCAGTTCCAATTTGAATGCCCTTTACTTCTTTCTCTTGACTGATTGCCCCAACTAGAACTTCCAATACTATGTTGAGTAGGAGTGGTTAGAGAGGTCATCCTTGTCTTGTGCCAGTTTTCAAAGGGAATGCTTCAAGCTTTTGCCCATTCAGTGTGATATTGGCTGTGGGTTTGTCATAAATAGCTCTTATTATTTTGAGATATGTTCCATCAATACCTAGTTTATTAAGTGTTTTTAGCATGAAAGGGTGTTGAATTTTATTGAAGGCCTTTCCTACATCTATTAGATAATCATGTGGCTTTTGTCACTGGTTCTGTTTATGTGAGGGATTACGTTTATTGATTTGCATATGTTGAACCAGCCTAGCATCCCAGGGATGAAGCCAACTTGATCGTGGTGAATAAGCTTTTTAATGTGCTTCTGGATTTGGTTTGCCAGTATTTTATTGAGGATTTTTGCATCAATATTCATCAGAGATATTGGCCTGAAATTTTATTTTTTTTGTTGTATCTCTGCCAGGTTTTGGTATCAGGATGATGCTGGCCTCATAAAATGAGTTAGGGATGAGTCCCTCTTTTTCTGTTGTTTGAAATAGTTTCAGAAGGAATGGTACCAGCTCTCTTTGTACCTCTGGTAGAATTCAGTTGTGAATCCATCTGGTCCTGGGATATTTTTGGTTGGTAGGCTATTAATTATTGCCTCAATTTCAGAATTTGTTATTGGTCTATTCAGAGATTCAAACTTCTTCCTTGTTTAGTCTTGGTGGGGTTTATGTGTCCAGGAATTTATCCTTCTCTTCTAGATTTTCTAGTTTATTTGTGTACAGGTGTTTATAGTATTCTCTGATGATAGTTTGTATTTCTGTAGGATCAGTGGTGATCTCCCCTTTATCATTTTTTATTGTGGCTATTTGATTCTTCTCTCTTTTCTTCTTTATTAGTCTGGCTAGTGGTCTATCTATTTTGTTAATCTTTTCAAAAAAACAGTCTCTCAGACCACAGTGCAATCAAATTAGACCTCAGGATTAAGAAACTCACTCAAAACTGCACAACTGGACAAAAACTGAACAACTTGCTCCTGAATGAGTACTGGGTGAATAACGAAATTAAGGCAAAAATCAATAAGTTCTTTGAAAGCAATGAGAACAAAGACATAACGTACCTGAATCCCTGGGACACAGCTAACTCAGTGTTTAGAGGGAGATTTATAGCACTAAATGCCCACAGGAGAAAGTGGGAAATTTCTAAAATCAACACTCTAACATCACAATTAAAAGAACTAGAGAAGCAAGAGCAAACAAATTCAAAAGCTAGCAGAAGACAAGAAATAACTAAGATCAGAGCAGAACTGAAGGAGATAGAGACACAAAAAACCCTTCAAAAAAATCAGTGAATCCAGGAGTTTTGTTTTTGTTTTGAGAATTCTGAAGTCTCTATCCATACCTAAGCCAGCTCTCTCATACTTCCTTTTTCTCACTGTCACTCCCTGCATCTTTTGGGCACCAAATCCAATCAGCCCTGCCTCCCCACAGCTCCTTTTGCAATTTCCACTCATCACTTCCCAGCTTTTGTGCTTTGTTGTGGTCCTTCATTATTTTTCCTCTGCACTACTGCAAGTTTCCTAATCCCTTGACCTGCCCTGGAAAGGGATCATTCTACATGTGGGTCTCCTCAAAACACCATCCAGTTTAAACGCTTTCAGTGGCTCATTTCCTATAAGATTTAAACAAATAACAGCTGCTGTGTATTAAGGGTTCAGGCTGTGCCAGGCACTGTATTAAGCACTTGATTCTGTGATTGGATTGCTCTTTGAAAATACTATTTGTATTAGCACCATTAATATATGATGAACCAAGGCTTAGAGAATATAAGTGACTCCCCAGAGTCACACATCTAGTCAGCGGCAGAGTTTGGAATCGAACCCAGATGCATTAGACTCCCAAACCGATGAACTTTATGGATGCAGGATAAGCCCTTAATCAAGCTTCTTAGGAAACATCTCAGCAGGAAGCTGTTCTTCCCAGATGGGGCAGAGTAAGAAGCAACTTGGGCCCACTCTCCAGTGAAAAAAAGCAAACCTAGTGAAAACTAGATAAAACAAACAACTATTTAGAATCGCTGAAAATTTTCCTAATGGTATAAACAGCAAACGAAGAATAATTGTTCAGGAAAGTCTACTAAAACTCAGTAAGAAGAGTAAAATTAATGTTTGTGGTATCTGAGCCATAACCACCTGCTCCCTCTCTCTCCCTTCACCTCCTGCTCAGCTTGGTTGGTTTGACATAAGCTGTGCTCTAGGCAGGTTGGGACCAAGGAGGCAGGGCTTCCTATACTCTCAGCTCCAGTTAAGGATCACTATATCTCACTGGAAGGGGCAGGCTGCCATCATATCTCATTCTCTCCAACCTCAAGTTGAAGAGGCTACATTCCTGGTGAAAGCCTGAATTCTCATTCCCTTGAGAGGTCAGAGTCTACCTTCCTCTATCTAGTCAATCCTCAGGAGATGGAGGCTCTTCCCAAGTCAGGGAACGCTGAAAATACTGGGGTCCTTTTTGCCTCATCCCAACTTGATAATAAAGTGGAGATTCAACATCAGGAGAAGAAAGCTGAGGAGACCAGAGGCTATCTCCCATCCAGCACACAGAATAGTGGCTCAGATGTTTTGCTAGGAGAGGCAATCAATTAGAAGACTGTTCCAGAGCTTTCCAAAGGAACCAATATCTGAAACAATGTAGGGAAGTTCAAACTTAAGGGAGCTGCCAAAAACAATAGCTCCTCTTTAATTAAGATCAACAGGGCTGGATATAGTGGCTCACACCTGTAATCCTTGCACTTTGAGAGGCCGAGGTGGGTGAATCACTTGAGGTCAGGAGTTCAAGACCAGCCTGGGCAACATAGTGAAACCCCATCTCTACAAAAATACAAAAATTAGCCAGCCATGGTGGCACATGCCTATAATCCCAGCTACTCGGGAGGCTGAGGCAGGAGAATCGCTTGAACCCAGCAGGTGGAGGTTGCAGTGAACCAAGATCATGTGCCACCACACTCTAGCCTGGGCAAAAGAGTGAGTCTCAAAATAAATAAATACATATGTAAATAAATAAGAGCAACAGGTTAGACCATGGACATCCTAGTTCACCAGAGATAGCATAAAATAAACTTTGCTTCAAGATCTTGGGATGGGATGCAGGGGTTGGAGTGGGCAGAATAACTAGATGACTTTACCCCTCTCTAATTCTAAATTCTCAGGAGAATACATCACATCTTGCACTTTGTTGGAAAAGAGCAGAAATCCTTGGTTAACAGGACTACATGCAATGGTGCAGAAAGCATTCTCTAAAGAAAAATCAGAGAGGAAGAAACAGTGCATAGAGAATCCAACAAACACTCTAAGGATTTAAGTTAAAATGTCAGAGGTAAGAAAGTGACAATTCTTGGAGGAGTGTTTCTGAGCAGTAAGCAGGTGGATTAGAAGAAACAGCAATGGCAAGATAAATTAGTTTTTCTTCTTTTCTTCAGAACCACTGAGTATCTATTATGTGCCATCTACTGACCTGTAAATGCAGGTGTATAATGATAGCCATTTCTGGTTTGAATTCACACTTGTATGGCAAAGACTATGTGTGGCGTGTAAGCATTTTAGCTTTGTCTAATTTATCTGAAGACTCATTACCTTCCCTAATGCGATTAAGGAAGGTTCTTCACCTTTCAACTATGTGACATGGATAGTTCTATGTATCTAAGTGAAAATATATTTCTGGAGAATGCTTAAATTCTAGGACAATTGAAATATAAGAAATAATTAAAAACTGACTTTTATTTTAGTGCATATTCAGGTTTTGGTAAGTGAGCTTCTCTTTCTTTCCTACTTGTTCCCTCCCCTCCTCTCCCCTCCCCTCCCCTCCCCTCCCCTCCCTTCCCCTTCCTTCCCCTTCTCTCCTCTCCTATCCTTTCCCATCTCTCTTCTCTTCTCCTTTCCTTCCCTCCCTCCACAACTATCTACCCAACATTTGGTAAAGAAGACCAGAATTAGGCCAGTGCAGTGGCTCATGCCTGTAATCCCAGCAATTTGGGTGGCCAAGGTGGATGGATCACAAGGTCAGGAGTTGGAGACCAGCCTGGCCAACACGGTGAAACCCTGTCTCTACTAAAGATATTAAAAAAAATTAGCCAGGTGTGGTGGAGCATGCCTGTAATCCCAGCTACTTGGGAGACCGAGGCAGGAGAATCGCTTGAACCTGGGAAGTGGAGGTTGTGGTGAGCTGAAATCGCGCCATTGCACTCCAGCCTGCACAACAGGGTGAGGCTCCATCTTAAAAAGAAAAAAAAAAAGGAGCATGATTATACAGAAGCCAACTGCCCAGAAATTCTTCAGCCTCAGAGACAGAAGGGGTGGTGATATGTACAGTGAAGAAGACTGAACCCTATTTAACTGAAAAATAAAAGCAGATAGGGAGAAAGAGAATGATGTTAAATCACAACAAGAAGACACAAGAGAACAGTAGGGGCAGGAGCAAGTTATCACTCTAGAAATTTTCTTTCAAACCATTTTGAAGGGAAGTATTTAAAAATGGCAGAAAGAGTGTGAGAGTGAGTGAGGGAGGGTGAAACAGAGAATAAGTACGATCAGGGACTGTGAATTGAGCTATAAATATTTTATCTTAACATGCCATTGAATATAGTTGAGAATAAAAGGATTACTATACAATTATGTATTTCATGTTCTGTACTGAATACGTAAGCCCAGTCTCAAACTGAGGATGGAGATACGGATTGTTTAGCTCATACAAAATATTTGAACAATTGTACCCAAATTACTATGAGATTTACAGAAAAAATCCCAAAGGACTGTAATTTTATAATGTTCTGCTTTTGTTCTGTTGGGAAGGATCTGAGGACATTTGACGGTATTGTAGGAAATCACTTGCAATGGCACTGGGGAAGGATGATGATGTTCTGGGGCGAATGTGGCCCCTGAATGCACCAAGTCAGCCTGCTGCCCCCACACCTGGACTGAACTGTGCCTGGGTCCTGAAGAAAAGCCCTAAAGCAGGGGCCAGACTCCACTGTCTGGTAGTAGAATCACCCGGAGAGCCTTTACAGCTTTCAATGCCTGCGGCTACTCTACACCAATTAAACAGCATCATTGGGGATATGGACCAGGCATAGCTATTTTCTCAAACCTCCCCAGGTAACTGCAATTTCAGAAAGAGTTGAGAATTAGACTTGGGAGAAATAGAACAACAAATGCAATTGTTTGTAGGACTGACTAGGACTGAACAGAGATGAAGTCTGTGGAAAAGGGGCTAGAGAAGATTAAACACAAGAGAGAAGGGCGAGGGAGGTTTCAGACTGAGTGACCGAGGAATGCTCACATGCTGTCCAAAGTGAGAAAGAGAGCTAAGCACTGCTTTTCCCAACACCCTGAAGCCCAGAAAGCGAGCACAGAGGCCTGGATACTCTTAGAATTTCTTGAGAAGAGGGAATCCTTGAGAAACTTCAAACTACAGTGGACAGTGGTTCCTGCAGACAAAGAACTTGAGTCTTCTCAACATCAAAGAACTCCATATATCCAATAGCAAGAAAAGCTTTGAAGAGCAAGATTTCTCCACAGCATAGAGGTGGCTGCTGGGCAGAGTCAACTATGTTCTTCCTGGAGGAGGCATGAGCAGGATGGTGGAGTGAATGGTCCCAAGCATTAAGCTTTTAGTAATGAAACAGACCCCAGAGGCTGCAGTCTTCAAAAGTGTGAACTCAACATGGCATTTCAAATAGAGCTGCCAAGTCAATCACAGGACACCTGAGTAAATTTGTATTTTACATAAACAACGAAGAACTTTTTAGAATTGTATGGGATGTACTTATATTAAAACCTTACTCATTGATTATCTGAAATTCAAATTTAAGTGGGCATCCTGTACTTTACTAAACCTGGCAGCTCTTACTCCCAGTGACATTTTAGTAATTTCTAACATATTTTTGGAAAGTGGGAAATGGCCAAGTCCTAGAATCAGACCCACCTGGGCACCCAGATGAGTGGGACCAGCTGAAATTGCTGTGAAATCATGTTATGACGGGAAAGCAAACGTCCAGTCAGTTCAGCCATCATGCTCAGTGTGAGCAAAAGGTTCAAAATGGTGACAAAAAGGCATAATAATGTCTTCTAATAAGTTCTTACAAAGGGAGGGTGCTCTGGAGTGTACAGTAAGCAGTCTTCTTGAATGATAGTCAGTATACTGGACATCTGTCAATAGGCTGCAGGACTCTTGTCTCAGGAAGAGGACAGAGATGATAGAAGTAGAATCAGCAGTGTGCTGGGATCCTAGACCAGAACCTAGAAGTAAGGTCCAGGAGGGAAGCTTGGTTGGAGAAATGGGGTTACCATATCAGGTCAAAGTAGCAGCAAGAGCGATAACATACATATTCAGTAAATACAGGCTTAGTAAATACACCTAGATGGCCTATCAAAGAATTTTCTATGTATGAATGTTATTCTTCCAAAAAGCCTAATCTCTGTTTAATTTATAATTGTTTAATGTTTAAGATTTCCAGTAGCACAAGAATCCTGTTCTCTTCACGTTGAAAGCAGATTCTTTGCATTGGCCAGACCTATAGAAGTGTCAGAGGTTCATTGCTCAGAAATAGTGAGAATCGGATTTTAACAACACTGTATGGTCTTCTAAACTTTCGTCTGCAAATGTTTAAAGAACAGTTTCCTTCTTGGCGCTCTGTGAAGCTGGAATAGAACTGAGAATTCACGCTTTGCTGAGTTGCATATAACATGTAGTAAGGTCACAATCATTTAGGAAGCAACCCTGGGGCCTCTAAAAATGCTACTAGGCCGCGTGTAGTGGCACACACCTACAATTTCAGCACTCTGGGAGGCTGAGGTGGGCAGACTGAATGAGTCCAGGAGTTTTAGACTACCATGGGCAAAATAGATAAACCCCATCTTTAACAAAAATACAAAAAATTAGCCAAGCGTGGTGATGTATACCTGTAATCTCAGCCACTTGAGAGGTTGAGGTGGGATAATCACCTGAGCTCAGGAGGCTGAAGCTGTAGTGAGGCACTCCAGCCTGGGCAACCAGAGTGAGACCACGTTAAAAAAAAAAATTAAAAATTTCTCAGGTGTGGTGACGCATGCCTGCAGTCCCAGCTACTCAGGAGGCTAAGGTGGGAGGATTGGTTGTGCCCAGGAGGTCGAGGCTGCTGTGAGCTGTGATTGTGCCACTGCACTCAGCCTGGGGGACAGAGTGAAACCCTGTCTCAGAAACAAAACAAAATGACACCAACCAAACGACAACAACAATAACACGACGCTACTCTTTGTGAAGGCTTTTACGTTGTGTTCGTGTCACCCTCCCAAACAGCTCATTTCAATATAAATGATCACTTGGGAGGATTGGTCAAGTTAAATTAATGACTTGATTTAAAGGTAGAACAATCGATGCACTGATGTGAAATTGTCTGCTCAGTGAAATGCCTTGAACAGCGCTTTGGCTTCCATCAAGGTTTGGCTTTGTAATGGAATAGAACGGTGTTGATTATGTTAGATCTTATTAGCAACTTTTGATATCTTTGCCCTCCAGTTAGACAGTTAAACATTAGAAGTCTACCTGAATTAAGTTCTAAACATGGATAAATTTTGTGCCAAAGCAATTTCTATCTTTAAGAAGGTACAGAATGACATGATTCTGTTCTTATAATTAATAAGAGTTAAATGGTCGACTGGTTTCTGAAGTTGGATACTGGATGTATCACAACCTCCCTGAGTACGAGCTAGCAGAATGGCTAGGTAAGGGCTGATAAAAGGGGTACTTGTAATCTGGGCAAAGGTGGCCTTAGAATTAAGAAAGTCTTTAAGTTCCCTTATCTTTTCTCTCACCTTTATAGTATATACCCAAAGACAAATGTACAGATTATTTTTACTCCTTTTATAATTGAAATACAAAAAAAGAGAAAATTTTGGCAACTTCAGAAACCACCTTGTTAGTTTATTGTGGGTATCCATCATTGTATAAACCAATTTAATAGGGTGCTATGGTTGCCAAAGAGTCTGATCTCCAGATTTTCTCAGCATTTCCCATCTGCTCACATGATAGCCAGAAGATGTTTGCTTTCCTGGAGGTAGCATAATGCTTTAAAACTGCCTGAAGAAATCTACTCACCCAAGCTGTTTTAATAAGGTTAAGTATATAAAATATTCATCCCACAGGATATATGCCCATATGCCGTCTTCTCATTAGTCACAAAAAATGGACACTTAATTATTCTGGTCTCTAAGGTCCATCTTTGTGGTTAGGCTCTGAGGGACTCCATGAACCAGGCGGTCTTATTTATCAATGACAGTGTCTTTATCCAGTGCACAGGACCTGCTCCATGTTGTCATGGTATTTTATCTGCCTATCTGTCTTGTCAATGCCTATTCCTTGCTGTCAACCATCTCAACATGCTTGGAGGCAGATGGGCCCCTGGCACTCTCCATGGTATTCTTCACATCTCCTCTTGGGCTGTCATATGCTCTCAAACTCGCCTAGGAAACACTGAAATTTTGCTCTTTCTTCTAGAGAGTCTACAGAGACAGGAAGGAAGTTGTTGCTTACAGACCTACAATAAGAAGACCATAAACTGTTGCCTGGAATTCTACTTCCCTGGGCCTCTGAAAGACCATACAGTGATATTTCCCTTATGTCCTTATTCACAGTCATCACCCACATTAGGCACTGAATGGAGAGAGAATAGGTGCGTGTATCATTAAGACTACATTTTCCCAGAGGCAGAGTTGTCTGCACTTTCTTTTTGCAGTAATTTTAAATCAGCATGCATTTCAAATAGTACATGTATATTTCTACAGCAGACATCTTTATATACCTAGTTAGGTATAACTATTAGATACATATTTATATTTTAAATAAAATATATTTATTATTATATATCAATTTAAATTACCCATTGGATACTTTAATATACTGTTTATCTATTTTGATCTACTGCAGATATTATTATAAACCTATTTATATGTTTACATACCTATTTAAGTGTCTATCTATATTTCTGTCTATAAATATAGATCTCAAATGATGCCTACCTAAACATTAAAAGCAGTTCTCTCTAGCTGGTATAATTAGAGGTGGATTTTATTTCCTCCTATCAGCTTTTTGGTAGTTTAAAATTTTTCAACCAAAAATATGCTTTACTTGTGTAATGATGGAAAAAAATGTTAAAACAACCCTTTCTAAACTAAAAACAGGATCTTTATGTGAGTGTAAATGATGTATGACTACCCCAATTATAAAAGCCATGGAAATCCAAAGATAGCCTCACGTCTGTCTCTCCCACAGAATGTACATCAGCAATGCACGCATGTGTTCCTTTTGCACCGCATCACTGCTCCCCTGAAGAGGCCCGGCTCACACAAGGACAACAAGAAGCACGCGGCAAAGAGTAGATTGGGGTCGGGCAGAGCAATCGCAATCTTCCACTTTGATTTCCTGAGAAAATAGTGGTGGGCAGAAACGTACTATAAAAAAAGAGAGTAGGAGGAAACTAGTGTTGGTAAGTGCCTATTTATGGCCTGGGGATTTGATGTGTTTGTTGTCTCCTTTTTTCCTCATAATCGAGCATCACTCCTGTTTTGCAGATAAGGAAACTGAGGCTTGGAGAGGTAGACAACTCACTCATGGTGACTCACGAACCACCTGCAGAGCCTAATTGCCGCTCTTCCCTCTCTGCCTCACTGTGTTATGTTTTCCAGCTTGTAGAGAAGGTGAGGCAGATCTATGCGACAGAGACATGTGGCAGTCACCCATAACCACACTGCTTCTCTAGTGCTTTCCTACGGTGGGAAATAAACACCCCCCAGACTTTCTCAGGCTATGCTTTCATGAGACTTTTGGTTATAAACTCACCCAATTAACAAAATTATTTTGGACTTTTGATAATAAAGCCCATGCATGTAAGACTGAGGTTCTGACATCTGCCATGGTACAGTTTATGTTAACTAGATTACCAACAATAAAAATTTCCATTTGAAGTGTCACAAAATCTTGTCATGAAACCACTGGTGAATCCACCTAATTCTCCTTTCTTGACCCTGATTGATTACAAGCGGAATGGGTAAATATGGGAGAAATCTTTGATCCACCTTCCAATTGGCCAACTAATTTTGACTTGTAACCTGAATGTGACACTTGATGTGGAGCCCTAGAAACAGGCTGGTCCTGCCTCCCAGGCTACAGCCCGAGAAGCTCTGTTCGGAAGACTGAGACACGTGGCAGAAGCTCTCCATGGGTTTGGAAATAATTTCTTTTTTCTGCCTGCCACCTACTTTCCAGCAGCCACCACTCAACGTTGACAGAAGACAGATCCTAATACCGTCTCTTCTCATGTTTGAAACCCTAATTATCATCTCTTCTCTAGGTGAAACTTGTAGTTACTTGAAGCCTATCTAAGATTGAGTGTTTATTATGTGTTCTCCTTGTATTCTCTCTCTCCATTCTCACACATCTTATGGAGAAGGCCCCATGGCTTCAGGCCCCTCTCCATCCTGGTCTGCCTTGTTTAACCATGTTATGATTTGACAAAAGTATCTTAATACATGGGGCCTATAATCTAAAGTTACCCAAGTAAAAGGTTATTAATCTCACCTGTTTCCCCTTCAATTTCATCCTTTCACAATGGTATGTGTATAAATCTCCCTCTGACCCTGTCCTTTTTCTCCCATCCTCTCTCTTTTTCTATCTCTTTTGCCCAAAGTGTAACATATTCCACATGCACAATATGGAACTGTTCTTTTTTCAGTTAACATCTATCATGGATATTCCTCTCGGTTAATGTATACAGATCTATTTTCAGAATCTGCACAACAGTGATTATTTGGATGTAACATAATTAACTCAACCATTTTCTTCTTGAGGAATATTCCACCTGTTTCTTTTTCTTTTTCTTTTTCTTTCTGTGTGTGTATGTACATTTTACTTTCCCTCCTTTTTTTCATTCCTCTGTCAACTGAAAAATTACACAATTTATATATTTAGAAAGGGGACTTTATTTCTTATAAAGGCATAGAGCCTGCAAGGTGGCTGTCCTGACAGGCTGGGAAGTGTAGCCTCTGGCAGAGACCGTGAGCAAGCAGTGTGAAGGAGGAAAGGAGGCAGAAATTATGCCACAGGAGTTCATTCTGTCAGTCCTATGATCTCTATTTTAACATTAATACTGGTCAGTTGTGGCTAAACTGCAAAAGGAAAGGGGGTTAATGAAGCATGTCTGACCTCCTACCTTATCATGTTTTTAAGGTTTCTCTGGGGTCCCCTTGGCCAAGAGAGGGTCTGTCCAGTTGGTTGAGGGGCTTAAGATTTTATTTGTAGTTCTCACTTTCTTCCCCATCTCCCTACTCCCTCTTTCTTTCTTGAAACTCAATATATAAAGTTTCAATAAGCATCTAGCTATTTTTCTTTTGTCTTTTGGCACTGTTATTTCTATAACAAATACTGCCAAGAAGCCAGAGTTTGCACCTCTTTCACCAATGTAAGCAGGTACTAATTTTTCCACAACCTTATCAGTGATGGACATTATAATAGATTTTAAATTGTACCTAGTAGTTTTTTTAAAGTTTGCCTATTTTTATTGCATTATTTGCATTTTTTGCATCAATATTTAAAAGCCTTTGACTATGAAGAATTCTTCGTAGTCAAAGAATATTAACTCTTTGGTTGCCGTATGTGTTCAGTAATTTTTCCTACTATTTGATTTTTGGCTTTATCTATGATATCCTTCATTATACAAAATATTTTAAATTCGTATATTTTCTTTATGAATCTTGACTTTCGTGTCTTGGGTAAGAATGTTTCACTCATCCCAGGGTTAAACAAACATTTGCCTACATTTTCTGATATTTTTATTGCTTCATTGCTACATTTATATCTTTAATTCATCTTAGGTTTGTTTTTGCACATGGAATGAAGCTGAAATCTACTGTATTTTATTCCTGACAGGTAAACAAAATCTTTTTTCTCACTGAAAATAAATGTCACATTTATCATATATTCTTGGTCTTTCTATTCTAGTTCATTGATCTAACCATCCATTTCTTTGCCAACCCCTTACTATTTTGATTAGGGTTATTATAGTTTTAGCTGCTAAGGTTTGTTCCCCATCCCTCCAAACTACTTCCAGAAAACACCAAATGCATTGATATTCTGATCAAGATTGCCTTGAAAATACATACTCATTAAGGGAGATTTTTTTTTTAATGGTAAGTTCTCTCACTTGGCACAAGGTAAACCTCCCAGTTCATTTGGCTCTGGTTTTGTCTTTCAATAAGATTTTGTAGCTTGCTTCCATGGGTCCTGCCCCTCCTTGCTAAATTTTACAACTATATATAAAATTAAAACAACTTTTCTAGATTCTGTTCAGGTCTCATATTCTAAACTCTCTTCTTTACACTAGTGCCTCTTAAAACCGTCTTCATTGGAATCACATTGTAAAATACTTATAAAAATGTATATTCTGGTGGGGTGTGGTGGCTCACACCTGTAATCACAGCACTTTGGGAGGCTGAGGCAGGCAGATCACCTGAGGTCAAGAGGTTGAGACCAGCCTGGCTAACATGGTGAAGCCCCGTCTCTACTAAAATTACAAAAATTAGCTGGGTGTGGTGGCGGGTGCCTGCAATCCCAGCTATTCAGGAAGCTGAGGCAGGAGAATCGCTTGAACCTGGGAGGCAGAGGTTGCAGTGAGCCAAATGGCGCCACTGCACTCTAGCCTGGTGACAGAGCGAGACTCTGTCTCAAAAACGAACAAAAAAAAAGTATATTCCTATGTCCCCCAAAACTTAAGTCAAAATCTCTGGGTTTGCCCCAGAAACCTGCACTTAAATGAATTCCTACAGGTGGCAACTGTGTACACTGAAAGCAGAGGGCATTGCTTTGTCTACTTTACCCAAATAGGACCAAATATGCAACCTCTCCACACCTCTGTGTCGGAGTTGGAATAGATCAGTTTACAACACCTTCTCCCACATGAACTCGTTAACAAGCTCATCCCACTGCTTTGGAGCCACAGGATTGATGTGTGCTTCTCATGAGGAGCACACCAGCATCTCTCAGGATACATTTTTAAAATGAACCCATAATGACTAAGCCCATCCTTGTTGATTCTGGCAAGGCTGAAAATAGCAGCAACCAGCAAATATTTTGCCCTTCCTGTGGCTTCTGGCAGGGTTGCAGCTGTTGCCTCATCTAGTGAATGTGCCAGGCCTAAGGGCAAAGACACTTAATTAGGTTAGGGTGGGCTTCAAAAACTCCAGAGTAGGCAGATCAGTAATGCCCACCACACTTTCTCACTAAGAATACTCAATGCGTGCAGAGAAATAATTATCCCAAGAAGCCATGTTCCTTTCCCTGACCTCTCCCTTTTTTGGCTGTTTTATTAGACATCCATGACCCGATAGATTTACTCATTCAAGGAATGTAGTGGTGCCATGTCCCTTCAATCATGCAATAGGAGCCTCACACCATGAAATACCTGAAAGTCAATGTTGGTCTTTAGATGCGAGTTTCAGCATGAGCTGCATTTCAACAGCCCTTGCTATCTATTGACAGAAGAAAAGCAGTCTACCTCTGGCCTGACAAAAAATCAAGGTGAACATGCTCTAACCAAAAAGAGACTCAGTTTTCTTGAAAAACCTCACGCTTGGTTGGTCAGACCAAGCCAAGTGGGGCCATTGTGGACATTTTCAATATCGTTGACTACATGTTTTCTTGACTGTTGTTGTACAAAATGACAACCATCTGCTACCTATAAGCAAGGATCCCATTTGGTCAAGCTGGAATTCAGGGGGCATCTTTTGTCTCTTGAGAGTGGCCAGAGCAGCAGCACTTCTGACCCTCACCTCAGTCACAGATGGAGGGGACTGCTGGTCCATCAAGGGTCAGAGGAAACTGGACCACAAATGCACATGTGTGCACGCACACACTTGTCTATCCTAGTCTCCATTTATTTGGTTGTCCCATTGCTTGTGCTATTTCTTGTTTCACTGTGTGTGTGTGTGTGTGTTATGCTGTTGTGATGACTTTGTGGTTTGTCAACTCAGCTAGGCCAGGGCACATTCCCTGGAATTTCCTTTCTAGTATATGGGAAGAGTGGGCCATACCAGACACTCTCTCATAACAGGTGGAAGGGAAGCCATAGGCATTCTGTAACACACACACACACTTTCTCCTTTCTGTGAAGGGACTTTGCAGATATAATTAAAGTCTTTAATCAGTTGACTTTAAATTAGGGAGATTATCTTGGGTGGGCTTTAATCAATTGGAATGCCTTAAGAGGACACATGCTTTTCCTGGAAAGACAGCAAGCAGTTCCTCCCTGTGAACAGCAGTTTTAGTCCATGCATGTGGTGTGTGTGCATTGTTTTTGTTTGTGTGTGGTGTGCATTGTGCTTATATGTGATGTATGTGTTGTATGGTATGTGTATGTTGTTTGTGTATATGTGTCATGTCTGTGGGGTGTGTGTGGTATGCATGGGCATGCACACCTGAGCCTGCACACTAGACCAGAAATAAAACCAAATTCACTTCCAAGACCTATTCCAGATTAAAACAGAGCCCAAGGCCTTACAGTTTCATTCTCAGACTGGGTTTTAGTGAAGGAAACTAAATAAAATTGGGGTTGCTTGACCCAACGTATTGTTATTCATCTGATGTCCAATTTATCAGTTGCTCAATTTTCCAGTCATTGTGGTATAAAATGCAAAACTATTCATGCAGAAACATGCACTTAATTCAATAGATCTTGGAATATTTGATACACTAAGGCCATCACCTGTCACAGATATCACAGATACGACAGACACATTAGACTGTTTGCAAGTGAGAGAATTATATAGCATTTAAAAAATACCAAGAGAGGATCAAGTTTGTCAGGAATGAATTTTGTGTAATAACTTCTATGGAAAGAAGCCGATGTGTTCAATGGAGATTGACTATGGAAAGTTAAATGTAAGGCGAAGCCTGACAAAATGACGGGCAGCCGTCCAGTCTATTGGGAACAAGCAGGCCACCGCTCCTAGAATGGCAGCCGGCAGGACTGAGTGGACTGCGAACCTCCAAGAAGATACCCAGGCTGCTGCCGCCTGTGCTCGCCGGAGCTTGCCACCGGAAGGAGAGTCTCTGTGCCTTGTTTCCCTAGATACATAAAGGAAGGGCTCTGTCTTCCATGACAGCCTACCACACAACAGGGTCATCTTTTCCAGACCAACAAGATAATGTTGGCAGAAGGTTTTAGCCTCTTAAGAACAAAAGTGATGTGCACATATAGGAATGGATTAACAACCACAGGGAGCAGATCCCTGCTTCTCAGATCTAACTCGTTAGCTATCATGATGTAACTGCTGGCTCCCATGAATAAAATATCAGATCCTAGTCAACATAGCCTAATAAGACCTTTCTTTTATGGTAATATCTTTGAAACGAGTTTTTAATTATTATTTTTTACAAAGCATCTGCAGGTGTTTAGCCTATCACGTTGGCCCATTAGCTGAGCAATCCCAAACTGAGATTTTATTATTAGTATCACTGCTATTTTTGCTAGAGGAGATATTGTCTTCTTCATTAACTGTAGATTGTTTCAATGAGGAATTCTTTTGACTATATTAAGTGCAGAGTTTTCTTTTTGCCCCCTTCCTCTTTGCCTGGCTTACGTCAACATTTTTAAATATGCGGATAAGACTGCCTCCCCCACCCTACGTTAATAGCTGTGTCCTCAAATCATGTCTCTCCTCCAGCCTGTGGAGGTAGCTCTCTGGGCCATTACCCTAGAAACACAATGCTGCCTGTTCAGTACAAGGAGGCTGGTTCTCATCTCAGGTAGGCTGGGCCCCACTCCATGACATGGCTCTTGAGAATCATCAGCAGCGGGGAGATGGGATGGTTAGTGACGGCAACCCCAAGCGGATAAGATGGTTAGCTCATTGCTCACTCTTGTGTTCCTTTGACAGCTATTGAAGGAATGGAGGGATGAAAGAGGAGGCTTGCTCTGGGGATGTAGGTGTGAGCCAGAACATGCCTGGTGGAAGCAGCAATGTGGGGAGAGCCTGAGGTAGTCTGAGGGCTGCAGCTTTGCCTCCTCAAGATTGCCATGGGAACCCTTTCTGAAAACCAGCAGGTGTCTGTAGACAGGACTTAAAATGTCAAGATGTCAGTATCACAATTTAGGGATTGGGGAAAGAGGAAAATTACAATAATTGCTGTGAAGTTTAATCCACATGATATAAACGGGCAGCCTGGGACCTAAGTGTGATCCATGGACATTTTTTGGTTTTCCCCCACAGAGTTGAGCCACATTGTATGTTTTTAAATATATATATATATATTCAGGCTAGGCATGGTGGCTCAAGCCTGTAATCTCAGCACTTTGGGAGGCCAAGGTGGGTGGATTACCTGAGGTCAGGAGTTTGAGACCAGCCTGCCCAACATGGAGAAACCCCGTCTCTACTAAAAATACAAAAAATTAGCTGAGCGTGGTGGTGGGAGCCTGCAATCCCAACTATTCAGGAGGCTGAGGCAGGAGAATTACTTGAACCCAGGAGGTGGAGGTTATAAAGAGCCGAGATCGTGCCATTGCACTCCAGCCTGGGCGACAAGAGCAAAACTCTGTCTCAAAATAAATAAATAAATAAATAAAATAATTAAAAAATATATATTAAATTGTGCATTACCACTTCAAAGCAGATTTCACATACATTTTCAAATTCCAGCTGACCTCAAAGAATCAGCAAATCTGGTCACCCCAGTGCCTGCTCCTACATGCAACAATGGCAGGTGCTGGGCTGTAGGAGCCCCTGTCCACAGGATGGGGTAGTTCCCACTCCTCTCTGCCATCTCTCCAACACAGAGCTCATGTGTCTGCTCTCTATCCCTGCATATGTACTGTTTATTGCACTGAAGGTGAGGGAGATATCACCTTGTAGAAAGTGACAAGCAGTCATACAAACTTAAAATGCAAACAGAGAATGCTGAAAGAACACAACGTAAAGTGCTTTGATGAAACAACTTTGACCACTCCACCCACTTACATTATTACCTCCTTAGCTTTGTTGGTACTAGGGTTTGTGAACCATATTTTTATTGGATTTGGGGACATCTTTTTTAAATGGCATAGAAGACAGGTGTGTTTTGATAGATGTAGGCATTGTGGAAACGTCCAGAGCAAAAGTTCTGCCAGGCAGGGCTCCGAGACATTTGGGGAGAGTACATTTCTGAGCTCACAGAAAGAGGACTTCTGGAATTCAGTAGGAGGTAGGGTAGCCAACTGTCCTGGTTTTCCTGGATCTGAGGGGTTCCTGGAATGCGGAACTTTCAGTGCTAAATCCAGGAAAGTCCCTGCTATACTGGTTGGTCAGGCTAGGAGGAGGCTCAGCAAAGTGGCCAAGGGATCACCAGAATGAGCCCTGCCTTCTTCACAACTTTGTCCAGAGACAAACTTAGTGGTTGCTCCTCTCACTCCCTTGGGCCTAGACATGGCTGGTTCCCGGGACCCTGGAATCTCACTTCTCACTAAGGACTGTGCCTACATAATGCTGGTGTGTCTAATTCCCTTAGTGTTCCGTGGGATGAATCTGGCCTGGGTTTAGGCTTGAGGTTCCTTTGAGAAACTCAAAGGCCTAGTCAATTTGCATTGCTTCTAGCTCATGAGCTTCCTGGAGTCTCTCCCTGAGATGGAGAAAGAGGAGCTGGGAGCCACTGACAGGCGTGTTAGGTGCTAAAGAGGCCAAGCATGACACTGAAATAAACTTGCTTGGCCTGAAATGTTGTTATTCATCTGGTTTCTAGTTTACCAATCACTCTACCTGAAGATTCTCTAAAGAGTCATTTTTAAGAGAAAATGACTAGTTACCCTTGCCAGAAGAGGATTTGTAGCATCACCTCTTTTCAGGGTCATTTTCTCCATGTCAAATGGCTGTTCCCCAAGCTTCCCCCTGCCAATCCCCATCTTTCTCTATTTGGACACAGCTCAGCATTTGCCTCCCTGATGATTTCTTTCTAGCCCAGCTCCACCTGGCTCAGTCACCACCATCACCCCCCTTGTCCCCTGGGCTCCCCCGCATCCTGATGACCGAGCAGCACATGCACATGTAATTCAGATTTCACTAAACTGGAATACCTGATAAGTCAATCTGGGCTGAGCTGAGTTTTATTGTGGCTTATACTTTATGAAGAAAGGCTTTCACGAAACAAATGAATACTGACAACAAAATTACATGCATGTTTGGTTTAATAAAGAGGACAATCTGCCAAAATTCTCTTCATGCTTTGGGGCCTACTTCAAATCCCTTGACACACGTAATAAGTGTCTGGCACACAATGCAGGCTGGACCCCTTCTCTTTCCTCTTCTGGAAACCTTCCCTTGTCATCACCCAGGCTAAGTGACCTCTCCCTCCTCTGATCTTCATGGCAGTTTGAAGCCTGGAACTTCTTTGAGTGTGAACTTGCTCCTCTGTAGTCGATTGTCTTTCCCAGCGTGTACCACACACCTTTCCCACATCACTTCGGATGCCTTGGTTTCACCTACCTCTGGTATCTTCTACCTGTGGAACCATGAGCCAAGCAAACCTGTCTCTTTATAAGTTACCCAGCCTCAGGTATTCCTTCATAGCAATGCAAAGGCACTAAGATAGCTTCTGCCTAAGATTTCACTGGGGAAAAACAACTCTGTTGCTACACTGTGTCTTTGGCCTCTTTCTGGACCAGTCACCATGTGGTGACCAGCTCGGCACAGGCTGTGACCAACTCCAGTTAGCACAGCCGTATGGTAGCTCACTCATGCTTGGGGCGTATGCCCTGTGTCTCCTTCCCAGTTGATGCTGAGACATGAGATGTTGCATGACCCACAAGGTCATGCCCAACCACACATGCTCAACCTAAAGTGTGGGGGACACTCTGTAGAACAATTTATGACCAACAGGGAACAAGAGCCAAAGGGTGAATTCTTCCTTGCTTTCTGTCTTCTGGACCCATTGCTCTGAGACATAGTTAGTCTTATAGCCTCTGAAAAGATGGCCCCATGTGATGGAGCAGTCAGTAGAGGTTGATTGGTAGTGCATCCTGCTAGTGGCTCTCCATCTTTCCCTTTGCTCATTCCTGCATCCTGGTAGGATAATGCCTAATAAGAGAGTTGCATGTTAACTCTGTCCTCAGGTAGTATTTTTTGAAGAACTCAAGCTTAGACATCATATATTTTTCATATCCCTCCCATCAGTCACTTTCTTCCTACCTTTTTTAAAAATGTCTTTAACCAAAGTTAAGATGGAAACATCGAGGTTAATCTCAGGGTTCAGGAAATGGGCAACTTGAGTCTGGGTATGGCTTGGTTCAGGAGGATGAACCATGAGGGCAGAATACAGAGAACAAATGGATGAACTTTGGTGCTCATGGGTCTCTTTCTTCTCTGTTTTTAATGTTCAACCAGGCTATTCTGGAAGCTTTAGAGGAGGCTGGGCATCTTCAGGAAAAAGATGATTGCCTGGGGCATCGGTTTCACTTTTGAAAATGTCACTGGAAGGAAAAACCTCAGGTGATACGGTGGCTGTTTCTCCCAGGTATTTTTCACCAGCTCTTAATTGTAGAATTTTGCCTTATTCTACGATGGGAAAATCTACATGCCACAGAATTTACCACAGTAATTATTTTTGGTGTGCAGTTCAGTGGCATTAAGTCCATTTACACTGTTGTGCAAACATCACCACCATCCATCTCCAGAGCCCATTCATCATCCCAAACAGAAACTCAGACCCTTTTAACACCAACTCACCATTCCCCTTCCCACAGACCACCATTCTGCTTTCTGTCTCTATGAACCTGACTACTCTAGACTTCATGTTAGTGGAATCATATAGGATCTGCCTTTTTATGACTGGTTTGTTTCACTTTGCATAATGTCCTCAAGGTTCATCCATACTATAGCATGTGTCAGAATTTCCTTTCTGTTTAAGACTAAATAAATCATAGAATTTTAAAGTTTAAAATTCTAAAAGCTTTCCTCTGTTCACTAAGAGGAAAATCAATGGGGTGTTGACAATGCTATGTGTGGACTGAGACCCCTCCAAGGCTGCTGCCTGAGTGACGGTAGGGATTTACTAGGCTGGAGGAAGAGGCAGAGCTGCTGTCTTCATCCACTCAGTACTGGGTTTCTAATATAGCTTGGATATTTGTCTTCTCTAAGGATCATGTTGAAATTTGATCCCCCATGTTGGAAGTGGGGCCTGGTGGGAAATGTTTGGGTGCATAGGGGCAGATCCCTCCTGAATGATGGTGCCATCCCAAGGGTCATAAGTGAGTTCTCGCTCTATTAGTTCCCATGAGAGCTGCTTGTTAAAAAAAAAAAAAAGCCTGGCACCTTCCCCCTACTTCTGTCTCACTTCCTCTCTTTCTCATCATGTGATCTCTGCATATGCCGCCTCCCTCCCCTTTGCTTTCCACCATGAGTGGAAGCAGCCTGAAGCCCTCCTCGGAAGTGGTTGCTGACACCTGCTACCTGTACGGCATGCAGAGCCGCAAGCCAAACAAGCCTCTTCTCTTTATAAATTACTCAGCCTCAAGTATTCCTTGATAGCAAGGCAGATATGCTAAGACAGCTTCTGCCTAAGATTTCACTGGGGAAAAAGAATTCTGCTGCTAAAAATAGCTTGAAAACCTTTAAAGTCACCTACTTCTCCTTTCGCCTCTCCTTACATTTCTACATTCTCTGCCATTTCTTTCCCCATCTAATGATAGTTCCTGAGTATATGTCACCTTGGCTCTGAAAAAAAGCCAAGAATCTACTGCCATTCACACCTTGCCATGGATAAAAAGAAGGATCCCACTCTGCCCAGGTTCAGAACGGTGTGCACACGGCACCAAGAGAGATTTAGGTCCATTCCAAGCACACCACACTACTAAAGAAACAGCACTGCAGTGAGATCCATTCAGTGGACTTGAAAATTAACTTCACAGCTGAAACTGAACCTACTCAACACTTTCCTTCCCAATCCCTACCTGTACTCCTCTCACACCAGGAAGAAAATCAGAGAGTGTCATAATTACAAATAGAAATGCCACATGGTCCAAGCTGTTGGAATCAAATCCAGACTTATATCATCCTTCATAGACCTGGTAGGCTACGTAACTATACTCCCTGCGGTTCTTCCAAATGCACCCTAAACTTTCTCACTTTTGTTTACTTGGTAAACATGTTTTCTCCATCTGGGAAGGGCTCCATCTGCAGCACTCACCTGCCACAGCCTGGACCAAGGGCCTGAAATGATGTTTTCACCTGGAGGTCCAGCTCCATCTGGGTCCTAAAGCCTGAAAGTCAAGCCTGGTCAGTCATTAGAAGCCTCTCCTGACCAGCTATGTGTGAGCCCCTGGAAATAGTCATCCACCCCTGTCCCCAGAGTCTTGGGAGCTCCAGGAAAGGATCTGGCACCTTGGGTTCCCAAATGGCAAGCAGGCTGCAGTTGTCTCCAAACTGGCATTTTGGTGCAGAATCCTGGCAATTAGAATCTCTCTCCAGCCTTAATAGGGATGTCTGGTTTGCCTGATCAGGAACTGAAGATCGGGGGAATGTAGCAGGGTTTGGCCCTAATGCCTAGTTTCTGATAGTAACTTTCCTTTATACTCTACTTCTGACAAAACTCACTGTTACATCCTGGGATGTAATTGCCATCAACTTTAATGAATGCTCTGCCCATCGCAAGACCATTGTGCAAACTTAATTCCAAAGAATACCTTAACTGAGATGACTAATTTGTCCATGATTGTTGAATGAATGAATGAGTAGGAGGGGCCTCAGCCACAGTCAGTTTAACAGCTCACTTCATCAGAGAATTTCCTATCTCCTGGACTTCCAACTGACACCAATGAGTACTTTTGTGCCCAGGGTCTGACGGCCCAAAATAAATGGACTGAGTGGACATTGAGTAATAAGGTGTTGCACCACCTACCTGAGCGATAATTTGATTTCAGCTTCTGACAACCCACATTTCACTTCAGACTCTCTTGTCTCTGGTGATTATCTTTGGCTCTGTTTGGTTCTTCCCCTGGTCACCTGGCAATTGCAGCTGATACTTACATGCTTGAGCTCCAGGATGCTTGGGCAGATTTGCAGCGTATCTTGTTAGGTGCTTTAAACAGGCAAATGGTGGGCTCCAGAGGACCTTCCTCTTCCCTCCCTAAGAAACCAGCTGCACCATCCCCCTAATATCCTATGTCCCTGTTAACCTCAGTTCCCAATCAAAGTCCAAGCCTCTGGGGTCTTCCACCAACATCTAGACTTTTGTTCCCATATGACTTCTTTGCACATCCCTTAATCTGACCCAAGTTCCCAGTTCTCTTCAATCCCCTAAACCTCTGCACTTGAGTTCTATAAAATTATTGGTTTGTTATCAGTTTAAATCCTCTATGTTCTTAGCTGCTTCAATAAAAGCTCTCTCCCGTTGATTTCTCCTTTTGTAGGCTTCATTTTGTTTTTAATTGGCACATAATAATCACACTATGGGGTATAGTATTATTTTCCATACATGTATAAATTGTGTAAAGATCATATCAGAGTATTCAGCATATTCATCACCTTAAACGTTTATCATTTTCTTATAATAAGAACATTAAAAGGAAGGATGGGGAGAGATTGCTAATGGGTATGAAGTTACAGTTAGAAAAGAGGAAGAAGTTCTGGTGTTCTGTTGCCCCAGCAGAGCATCTATAGTTAATAATATTGCATTGCATCCCTCCTGTTTCTTGCTGCAACTGAAACACAGCGCCCCCAGAGGACACTGCTTCCCCTGCAGCCCTCTTAAGCAGTGGCTTGCTTTGTTTCCCCCATACTCCATGCACTTGGACCTGGAGTGACACAAGTGCCTTCTTTGTTCCTCATTGCCACTTGCAGACCATTTCTTCTATCCCCTAGAAAACAAAAGCAAACAACACAAAACAGGAAACAGCCCATTTCCTGGAAGAAAAATGCCATCTGATAGTGCTACCTGCTGCTACTCCTCCTCTTTTCAGGTATTCAACTTGCAGCCATGCACCCTAATGCCTTAATGATCTTATACCTAACCCACTGCTTTCTCTCTCCCTCAATTCCTGTCTGCTTCTTGGTAACCTCAACATTCACATCGACAACCACCCCAAACTCTGAGCCCCTCAGATCCTTCCCCTCCTCACTTCTGCCCCATCCCAGCCTCCCATCTCATGGTCGTAATCTATCTCATCATTACTGAAACCAGATCAGCTCTAAAACCTTGATTTCCAACATCTCATTCTGTAACTGCAGCCTCTTTGACTTTTGGGGTCACTTGCCCTAGGTTCCCACTCCAACAATTCTTTGCTCTGCTGGGACCTCTGATCCCTTGGTTCTTCAGACCACTGTCTGTCCAGACCTCTCCTAATATCCTCACTTCCCTCCCATCTAGTTTAGATTTCATGGCCCATTATTATCATTTCTCTTCCCCTGTCGCACTCAGTAGGCAAAACCCCAAATGCAGTTAATTCTGCCTCTCCACTTCCCCAGCCCCTGCATCTGAGCAGCTGACTGTAGCTACAAAAAAGCACAAGGCTGTGATGATGGGTTTGGCTTTACCATTATGACTACAGAGCCCCAGGGGGCCCTCATCATGCCTGGAGATCCTACTACACTCTCCTGGCCATGCCATTCCTCCTCTCCGTGGTGATCTTGCTTTAACATTCAAAAAGCAGAAGCTCATAGGAGAAAATGTCCTCATCCACTCATCACTAAATCCACTATCCTGTGGCTCCATGGGACACATATCTTCCCTTCATTGTATTGTTACAATTGTTGACAATATGAAGACAAAGAGCTAACATTTATTGATTGCTTCCTAGTCCACATACAGTCCTAAGTGTCTTAAATGCATTAATGTACTTAATCCTCATCACAACCCTGTGTGATAGACACAATTTCATTTCTACTTCTCAGGTGAGGAAACTGAGGCACAAGGAGGTGAAGTTACTTGACTGAATGGTGTATGCTTTTATCTCAAAAGACAGCTCCTCCATCTGTTCCCTAAGTTTCCCTTCTTGTTTTTTGGTCATTGTTTCTTCTCTGATAGATTATTCCTATTATACAAACTTCCTGAAATATCTTCCCTCTTAAGTAAAAATATGTCCTTGTACCCCAGTTATTGGTTCATTTCTCTGCTCTCTCTGATAGCTAATGCCTTAGAGGAGAAGTTCTTTTACCCTGGATCCACTACCACCAGACTTTCACACCCATCACTTCAATGAAACTCTGGTATCAAGATTGCCAATGACCTCTAGGTTTCCCAATCTTGTTTTTATCTGCGTCTCAGGCTACTGAACACAGCAAAACCCACTTCTCTCAACTTTAGTCTTGGGAAGCTGCTTACTCTTGGTTCTCCTCCCACCTCACTGGTAGCTACTTCTCAGATCCTTTGCAGGTTCCTTCTCATCTTCCTGACCTAGGAATACTGCAGTCTTAGGTCTGTTTCTCTTTTATTTCTACACTCTAAAGCCTCTTTCTTCATCATAGCTGTAAATACCATCTATTCACTCAGGAATGTCAAAGTTATTTCTCTAGAAAAGAACTCTCTAGAGTTCTAGAATCTTACTTCTAAGCATTCATGTAAACTCTCACTTGGATGTTGAATAGACATCTCAAATTTGACTGGTCAAACACAGAATGACTGACGCCCCATCTCTTTCATCCCAGCCCATCTTCTTCATTCCAGTGGATGATACCATTAGGCACTCAGGCCTAAACCCTTGGTATCTTGAACAAATGGTCTTGATTCCCCTCTCTTCTTGCATGTCCACCCTTTATCCCCAATATCCAACCCATCAGCATGTGCTATCATCTCCATCAAAAATATACCACCCTTTCCACCACTTGTTAGTCCAAGCCATCGAATGGGTCAAACAGCCACCTGACACTGTCTGCTTTCATTTCTGCCTCCTCCCACCCCATTATAATCTAGTATCTGGCAGCAGCCAGAGCATTTATTGTAAAAAGTACAACAAGGCATCTCTCTCCGTTATTTGGCATTTTGCAATGCCTCCTGATACACTGATTTTTCCCTCTAAATCTTTGCCAGGACTTACATGGGCTGGCTGTCTTTCCTATCCCAGATCCTACGTGTCATCCTCTTGCTCACTCCACACCATCTACTCTGGCCTCTGCTATTCTTCAAGGACACACAAAGTCAATGTGTGACTTTGCATGACTGTTTCTTCCTTCCTACCTCTCACCCCATCATATATGTATGGCTGACTCTCTCTCTCTGCTCAAATATCAGCACTTTGGAAAAGCCTTTTGTCCAACCTCAAATAGTTCCTTGTTACCTTCTACCTGTTTACCCTGCTTCATTTTTCTCTACAGCACATTCACTATCTGACATTACAATAGATGCTTGATCCAACATTTATTATCTGCCTTTCCTACAGAATATAAGCTTTTTGGGAAGAAGAGAATGCATCTTTTTTTCTTTTTTTGCCACCGTATGCCCGAGCCTAGAATAGCACCTGCATATAGTGGCTTCCAATAATACATGCTGATTGATTGAAATGAATCAGTGGGAACCACACCCAACTCTTCCTATATAGTGAGCTTCTCTATGGATCCTTAGGCAGTATAATTAACGCCCTTTTGAAAGATGGACAATTCATAGATCGGCATCTTTCTGCCTTGAGTTCCCTCTATGTTCAGTGGCCACGCCACACTTCTCGACTTCTCCCTAAGCTGCACCCACTAGCACCTGGCACATTACCCAGTGGCAGCTGCAGCAGCACAGCAATGGTCAAAAGGAAGCTACAACTTGCATCCGAGTAGCTTTAGGCTTCACAGACGTCCTGGTCAATGCCGAGCCCACAGTGCCTCACTAGGGGTGTGCCTCTTGACCCACTCTCCTGCCAGCCTCATCAAGTTTCCTGAAAACTGTTCCTAAATTCTGCTGTTAAGACCCTGGCTTGGGCTTTGCTCTCACTTTAAAACTGCATCTACATCTACTTTGATGCCCAGGAAATGGCCCGTTTTTAGCTGCACATCTTTATCTTTGAGGCTTTATCCGGTCATTCTATCTGCTCCTTTAGATGGGCCAGGGACTTATGTACTACTCCACCTAAGCCCTCCATCTTTCCCTGTTTTTTTCTGTTCTCTATGGCCTGGCACCTCTGCTGGGAGTTGGCATGCAGTTCCTAGAGTCATGTTTTGCACAAAGTAAACACTCAATAAGTAATAATTGAATTGAATTAATTCAATTCCATTGAATTAGAAGAGTGCCTCAGTAACCTATAGTTTCAGAAAAACAAACACCCCAAAACAACCACTTATCATTTCTCATGACTGTACAAGTTGACCAGGAAGTTCTGCCCCATGTGATATCCACTAGGTATTGGGACAGAGATACATGGTCCCAGCCCAGCATGGGCCAGCTTCTCCACATGACTATCCAGGCTTTCTTACAGCAGACTAGGTGAACTCAAGGCTCGGCTTGTCATGTGCTTCCTGACACCTCTGGACAAAGCTAGTCTGGGTGGGAGGAAACTCTACAGAGGCAAGATTACTGGAATCTTGGCTCACTGGAATCCCTGAAGTCACAGTCTACCACTATGACACCCCCTAATCCCTGAGGAGGCTTCCTCTCCTCATCCGACATACACTGCATTCCAGGTTTCTCTACAAAATGGTTATGAAATCAGACCTGATTCATCTGTGAGCACATACATTGGCTCAGCCACTGCCCTACTGCTGTGTCATTAATAACATCACATGGTGGAGTACATGTTCTTCATGCCTGTTTTAGATTAATAACTATAATTCTTTACATTTCCATTGCCTTCTAAGTATCCCCCAAATCTCCATCTACTCACCCTCGTTAGTTCTTACGCCATGGAAGATGAAAAGGAAGCAGTTATCTGCTCTATTTTACAAACGGGGCCTAAGACCTTTACCTGGGGTGATTGCTATAATACAGTTGGACAAAGAAGAATTTTATTTTTTCTGGACAAATTCACTATATAGATTGTAGGCCAGCAACCAATTGTTGTTAATAATAGCAGTAGAATATGCTGGATTAAAAAAATTGAAAACCCATCAACTAGGAAGAATATTATGGAATTCAAAACATATTATCTATTATAAGCCCAGAGCCACTCAGCCAGGACGGCAAATAAATAGAAAGCCATTTCAGAGTGGAAGGAAGCCAGGACTGGGAAAGAGTTGAGTGCTTCTTAGCCCAATAATGCTGGGGTCTTTGTTTCACAAGGGGCAAGGTCCCATCTATGAGAATTACAGAAACATTATTTCCCCACTGTGAAATTAGATTGTGTTGTCTCCTGGAGAGAATTAATGTAGGCTTTGGCGGCATGTGCTTGCTTCTTAGACTGGCAAGAAAATCAGCCTCCAGACTCACTGGTCAGGAGGCAGATGTAGAATTGGTAACTTTCCTCCAGCTCCTGAGACTAGAGCCCTTATTCCTTCCCCTCTCGCTCTCCTAGTACACAGTGCCTGAAAGGGAAGAGAATTATGTGCATCAAGCCTGTTGCTCAGGGCTTTGGAGTGAGCTTCAGATTCCCTCCTCTTTTAGGAAAGAGTGAAATTTGCTGAGGGAAGGGCTGAAGGCACCAGCCTCAGGGACTTGAAAGAAAGGGTTGTAGAAAAAAGGATGAAGTTTCCTGGGCCCGGTGGTTCATGCCTTTAACTCTAGGGCTTTAGGAGGCTGAGATGGGAGGACTGCTTCAGACCAGGAGTTTGAGACCAGCCTGGGCAACATAGCAAGACCTCTGTCTCTATCAAAAATGTTAAAAATTAGTGGGGCATGGTGGTGCGCTGTAATCCAAGCTACTCAGGAGGCTGATACAGGAGGATTGCTTGAGGCCAGGAGTTTAAGGCTGAAGTGAGCCTCGATTGTGCCATTGCACTCCAGCCTACGTAACAAAGTGAGATTGTTTCTAAAAAAGAAAAGACGAAAAGAAAAAAGAGAGAAGAAAGAAAAGAAAAAGAATGTAACATGGAAAAGAGCGAGAGAGAGAGAGAGAGAGAGAGAGAGAGAGAGAGATTCAAGGAGTGCTTTCCAGTCTGAACTCCCAGTCTGTTGTGAGTTCCTGCTGTCAGGTGCCATAAGGGCACGACTACATTTGTCCAAGTTACAATCTCTGGAAATTGACCACTTTGAATTACCTCCTTTATAGTCAGCTGGGTATTTGTGATTCTGGGGTGTAATGGGAGGTCAGAGTCATGCCAGGGAGACTGATAAAGCCAGAGGCACTCAGGAAGAGGATAAGCACTCATCGTCATATTTACTCTAGAGAACCTTGGCTTGGGTTGGGGGCAAAAACATATTCCTCTCCCAAAAAAGCATTATGCAGTGGTCAAGGCTGCCCTCATTCCAGGGCCTCCGCTAACCCATGTAATGCCATTGTGCAAACTGAGAAAATCATGCTCCTCTGGGAACAGGACAGACTCTGGGAGAGGGGTGGGTTGGCTGGATTTCAGCTCAATTTTCAGCTCAATGAAGCAATGTGTAACTTGCACAATGCTCTACCTCCTGATAGTTTTCCATAGGCTACTAAATGGAGATGGAAAACGAAGGGCTCTGTCCCAGCTAGGTTATGTA
This sequence comes from Cacajao melanocephalus, assembly GCA_963573385.1. Classification (NCBI taxonomy): domain Eukaryota; kingdom Metazoa; phylum Chordata; class Mammalia; order Primates; family Pitheciidae; genus Cacajao; species Cacajao melanocephalus. The sequence goes on along the minus strand of CAUYLG010048164.1, from coordinate 55,983 downwards.
ACAACCATAATCATAATCCCCTTTGTTCAGAGCTTCCTAGAGGCCAGGCACTAAGCTAAGGGCTTTACTTTCATGACCTCACTCAGTCTTTCCAATAAGCAGGCTGTCAGCCTCATCAGCTTGTTGGCAAGTAAGGATTCCAAGGCTTTGCAAGTTAAGCAACGTGTCCCAGGACAAACAGCTCGAAACCACAGAGCCTCTGCTTACCAGCTTCTCTCTCTCTCTCTGGATGCTCTATCTCCTCAAAATCATTCTTATGTTTGGAAGGTTGGCTCCTCTGACCAAATGGATGCCAACAGGTTTTGTTGTCTGTCACTTTTATTTCACCAGCATCCTTTGAATAGCCCGTAGATTTCACCAAGTGCTAGGAAGTGGTTGATCCAAAAGGCAGACATGGGTTGGCCTCCCAAGCCTGGGATCACTCTACAGGGGTCACTCTCTTCCCTCGAGCACCTCACTTTGTCTTGCACCAGCCAAAGTTTGGTGATTATAGCAAAGGCCACCTATCCTATGTGGCTGGTGGGGCAAAGCACAGTAAGCCATTGTGCGTGGCTGGGCAGGTAATTTCTAACTCCAGGGCCTCCCAATGGGACACTGAGAGACAACACAACTGAGTTGCTTCAATAAACAGTAACTATTTACCAGCTAATGTTTATTGTGCATCTCTATCAACTAAGCGCCCTGCATTCTCAAACTGTTGAAATCCCACATATATGACAACCTCTTCTATATTTGTGTATATCAGGCATGGACTCTTATTTTCCATGGAGTTTGAGTTTGCTGGCTCTCCCATTAGTACTTACACAAAGAAATGTCAGTCACCCTCCCCAGATTCCACTTCCTGGCCCTTCTCATCCTGTTAGGGTGCTGTCATCATAGGCAGCCTCAAATTCATAGCCCGTCTCTCATAGCTCTTTCTGGGCTTGATCCTCCTTAGCTTTGTACTTGAGCCCGTCACTCTGCATAAGAGGATGTTCTTGACTACATTGCCACCTTTTGTTCCTTTTGTCAAATGGAAATTAGTTTTGTTATGAAATCACTTATTGACATATAATTTACTCTTGCTGTGATCTGGTAGAAAATTGTACATTAAAAGAAAGCCTCAAATCCAACGGCACCCAAGTTGAAAATGTCCTGTTATTTCCCAAAGAGAAGGACAAAAAGCAAAGGGTATCAGAAAATATTGTGAACAAGTGGAAGATTTCCATTAGTGTCGATGACTAACTCAGTACTGATGGTATTCCAGTGGCTATAATTTAGCTCAGTGCTTCCCCTTGGTGCACTTCTGTGGCTGAAGCGAATGCCTCCTATGTGTTTTGTGTGCAATTTGTCTTCACATCAGCTGCCTACCATTTTGTTCTAGTTCACAGTGCCCTTTGGCCCCAGGCTGCAGTGCAAGTCCAAAGGAGGCACTAAAAGTGATGTGGTTGAATGACAGTTAAGTCATTTGCAAGGCCCTTGGTTCTAGCTATGAGGTCAGCACTAGACAGGACAACTTTTCATTCTTGGCATGTGCCTTGGGGCATTCCTACATAGCTAGTATTTTCAATTGGTTAAATTCCTATTTATTTCATGGGTTAGTCATACTTACCAACAGTGAGGGTGCTACTTAGAACAACAGAAAGTCAATACTGGAGGAAACATTGTGGCTCATCTAATCTAGTTATTTTTTAGATTAGGACATTAAAGCCCAGAAAAAAAAAAAAAACTGGTCAAGATCATATGCCTTCTTTTTTTTGCTTTAATTGAGAGTTCTTATCATGATGTCCCAACTGCTTCACATGGCAGATGTGTTTTACACCCTTTGTATTCCTCACAGAGGCCAGCATGGAAGATGGTCCTACTCTGTTGGGTGCACATATATACTTGGAGGATAAATAATCTTGACTATTTAATAAACATGAACTATTAGAAGTGTTTTAAAAATAGTATATATAGTCCTCAGAACGACCCTACAGTGTATGTAAAAAACACGTTACAGATGAAGAAACTGAGGTTGAGAAGGCTTAAATAACTAGAAAAAGATTGCACAAATAATGAATCATAGAGATGGGATTTCAACTCAGATCTTTTAGCCTCAAAAGTGCATGCTTGTTTTTTTCTTTTATTTTCCCTTTTTTTTTTTGAGACAGAGTCTTACTCTGTCGCCCAGGCTGGAATGCAATGGCATGTCTCAGCTCACTCCAACCTCTGCCTCCCAGGTTCAAGTGATTCTCCTGCCTCAGCCTCCTGAGTAGCTGGAATTACAGGTTCCCACCACCACATCCAGCTAATTTTTTTTGTATTTTTAGTAGAGACAGGGTTTTACCATGTTGGCCAGGCTGGTCTTGAACTCCTAACCTCATGATCTGCCCACCTCAGCCTCCCAAAGTGCTGGGATTACAGGCATGAGCCACTGCGCCTGGCCAAGTGTATGCTTCTTTCACAATAACAGTCTTACTTGCAAACACTATAAGTTTTAAGATGCAGTTATTACCTGTCATGAAATTAAGAAAAAAAAATTAAAGTTTTTTTCGAAATGCAGTTAGAATTATTAGGATTTCAATAGAAGCAATATGGTTCAATTTGTGTCTTTCTATTGACAATTATGTGATCTGGATCCTAATACTAGCTGAAGATAGCTGAGGACTCACAGCTTGTAAGTAGCTTGCAACAGTCTCAACAAACAAAAATAAGCTTTACAAGTCCCGAAGCTGAAGGGTTATGAATCTTGGAGGAAGATATGAGTTCATCTCTACTTACCTGCATGGGTTGTAATTCTCTTTCATTTACCTTAGAATATGAAAGTCAGAATTACAGGAGCTAAATAATTCAAGGGTCTTGAAAGCTTAGTCGTATCTCCCTCAAAGTACTTTGACAAAAAGTAATTGCTCTCCAACATGAAAATTGAAGGCTTCAGTCCACATAAGGAAGAAGTGGTTCTTAGAACAAGGGAATGGTTTGTTCAGAGTGATAGGCAGAATACTGGTCCCCAAAGATGTCCCTATTGTGGAATCTGTGAATCTGTTAGGTGATATGGCAAAGGAGAATTAAGGTTGCAGATGGAGCTAAAATTATTGATCTGATGATACTGAGATGGGAAGATTATTCTTTACTATCTGAGTGGGCCTAATGTTGTCACAAGAGTCCATATAAACAGAAGAAGGAGGCAAAAGAGGAGGGTCACAGGGATCTGTGATGATGGGAGTAAGGTTGGAGTGATGTGACAAGAGTACCCAACCTGGCATTGCTGGCTTTACAGATGGGAGAAGGGGCCATGAGCCAAGGAATGTGAGCAGCCCCTGGAAACGGGAAAAGGCAATGGAACAGATTCTTCCCCTAAAGTCCCAGGAGAAACATAGCTTTGTCAATGTCTTGATTTTAGGCCTTCTGCCCTCCAGAGTTGAAAGATAATAAATGTGAGTTGTTTGAAGCCACTAAGGTACAGTAATTTGTTACAGCAGCAATAGGAAGCGAATGCATCTAGTCTCCCTACTTACTCAAAAAACTGAATTCGTTATAAGAGCAGTACTGTGTTAGTTAGGATGTTGGTTTGGCTGACAAAGATAAAAACAATGGCTTAAATAAGATAGAGATTTGTTTCTCTCATGTAAAAGTCCAATCTGATAGGTAGTGCAAAGCTCCACTTTGCTCTGTGAGGCTCCATAGGGATCCAAGCTCCTCTTACCTTCTTATTCTGCCATTTCTCAAGGTGATAACCCTAATCAGCATGGGTGAAGATAGCTTACTACTAGACCCTGAACTAGAATACATAAAGGTGGCAGAAAGGAAGTTGTTTTTTTTTGTAAGGGCATGAAGGGGGAAAAGACTAAGCAGGGAAATAGTAGCCAGCCCCATTTCTGGAAGTAGGGGATCAGAGGTCAAATCCTGGCATTCTTAAAATTATACCTGCTTAATATCTCTGGGTCAGGCTGATGACACAGTCACCAAGTAACTGGAAGATTCTAAATTGCTGCCACTACCCTGGAAAATGTAGCCATCCACAGGACCCTAAATTGTCCCCATTAAAATTTAAGATATAGAGCTATCAGATGGTGTCACATAATGTTAAACTGTAGTCAGGACTGGAAGGAATTTATATTGTACAGCCCTGTCCCTTGGAATGTTGGCCAGCTCTCTGCACATTCTCACCCCTGTCATTTCATTAACCTTGCAAAAACGTGGGCCTGTATTTCACATCATTGACTTTTTTAGACCTCAATTATCGTGAAATAGCAGGCTTTTTCTGTTTTATCTCCTTTAATCATCACAACAATGCTACAAGGGAGATACCATTATTATTCCTATTTAGCAAATGAGGAAAGGCAGACACAGAGACATTAATAACTTGCCCAAGTTTACGTAGGTAATAAGCAATGAAATGAGATTTGAATCACCAGACAGTCTGGCTCCTCCAATCTTTGCAAAGGGAAGAATGGATACTGGAGGAAAATTAGCAGTCTCTGCCATAAGTTCTTGGACTAATGTGAGCTAAAGAAGACTGTAGTCATATGTAATTTTTCACCAAAGAAAATGTAAACACAGCCCAAAAGATTGTATGCACTTGTTCAGAACTGAAAGCCAATATGAAAACTCTTCTGAGTCACTGTGCTGTCAGATAAGCCCCTGAATGACAAGAGCTTATACGGCTAACCTTTAGCACGAGGTTAAGAAATTCATGCTGGAATTTTCCTTTCCATGCACGAGGCTGGATATCTTAATCAGTTAATTTTTTCTATGTAAAAAACTACACCAAAACTTAGTAGTTTAAACAATAGCCATCTATTAGCCCATAAAGTTGTGGATTACCAATTTGGACTGGGCTCAGCTGGCTGGTTGTTCACTGACCTTGGCTGGGCTCACTTTACATGTCTGTGGTCTGCTACCATTCAGCTTGTAGGCTGTTTCTGCAAATGGGCTGCCATAGGCTAGCAACAGGAATGAAGGGACTACATTCATGACATCCCTCAACCAGTAGGCTAGCTTGGGCTGATTCAGTGGTGCAGGAAGGTTCCAAACACAGCAACAGGGCAAGTTCCAGTGAACATTTCCTTCTCCAGTTTCTGCTTACATCTCATTTTCAACTGTTCCATTGGCCAAAGAAGGTCACGCAGACAACCCAGATGTAGGGATGGAGGAAGACTTCACCTATGGATGGGAGGAACTACAAAACTGTGTGCAAGGGTGTGGATAACAGGGAGGAGGAGACTTGATGACCATTTGCACAATCCACTGTACTACTAAAAGTCAAAATAACTGTAGTCCAAGAAAAAGGAGTGTTTCTCAGCAATATTTCATCTTGAAGGTGAGTTTTATCTATCTGAGATATAAATTGCATCTTAAAATACAATTAAGGCTGAGCATGATGGCTCACACCTGTAATCCCAGCACTTTGGGAGGCTGAGGTGGGTGGACCACAAGGTCAGGAGATCGAGACTATTCTGGCCAACATGGTGAAACCCATCTTTACTAAAAATACGCAACTTAGACAGGCATGGTGGTGGGCACCTGTAGTCCCAGCTACTCAGGAGGCTGAGGCAGGAGAATCAATTGAACCCAGGAGGCAGAGGTTGCAGTGAGCTGAGATCACACCACTGCACACCACTGCACTTCGGCCTGGGCAACAGAGCAAGACTCCATCTCAAAAATTAAAAAATACAATTAAAAGCATTTGTCCCTAAATAACCACCACATGAAAGAAAAAAGCAGAGAATAATGCAGTATCATTATATCGGGAAGAACTGGGTTCCCAATAACAATGGAAAGTTGAGATACTCTTGAAATAATGAATAATGATAACTGCATCAAGATCTCTATTCTTTATTTTTCCCCATTTAACATATAGACCCACTATTAAAATCTCAGGGTCACAACCACACATTCTGAAAATGCACTTTAATGGCAGCGCTACCTGGCAAGGGTGGTAATGCTTTGGGCCTCTTCTGGGTTCAGACTGCAGCAATCCTGTCTGGTACAACTTGCCAGCTCCATTCTAATCACCTCACCCCAGTGGCTGGAGTCACCAGATGTCAGAAAGGCAACCCACTGATAAAAGAAAGAATGCTTACCTGGGAACCCTGACTGCCAAGCCTTGAATGTTTCAGTTAGATGGAATGAGAAAAATAATTGCCTGTCAAAACAGTTAATTGCATTCGAGAAACCTTGTGTCCATCTTTCTTTTTGACAGAAGGCCTCATATTTCTTCTTCTAGGAGGACTCTCAGCTAATGTTGGTTTTTTAGTCTGTATGAGTGATGGACAAGCTGTCACTACCTGTTAGATTTTGGGCGGTCCGAGGGGACCATCACAGGTTTGAGGAAAGTTGGCAAGGGAAAAAGGAGCATCTAATAGGAGCAGTCAGTGAAGTCCTTGGGTGAGTGAATTTTTTTTTATTTACATACCATTCTCCTCCTCGTGAAAAGGAGATTTTAGGTGGCCTCCAAAAATATAAGTATGACAGAATTTTACAAATAAATTAGAATAAAAGGGAAATACAGCAGAATTGCTAAAGTGAAATACTAATTGGGTACAGGTTTTTGTTTTTTTGTTTTTAAGGCAGAAAAGATTTCTTTTCCTCTTCCATTGCTACGTTAATGGCTATAACAAAAGACAGATTAACAATAGAAAACCATACAAATGTATTTAAGCTTTTCATGACATTGAAACCTTCAAAAATGAAGCTCCAAAGAAACAGGTGAACTTGTCTATTTTTATATTTAGTTTTAAAAAAGAATGAACAGTTGTAGAGAAGTATAATTGGATAAAGGAGATGATCTAATGATGATAACTAGGGACAACTGAGCAAGGCTGATTTGTTCCGATTCGTCTCTGGCCCTATGTCTTCACAAATAAGGATGTTCCTTTTCTCTGGGTATAGGAAGGGAACTTCTCTAGTGAGGGTTTTCTGACCTGCTTCAGGAGAGAAGGGCAGGAGAAAGTTGAATAGTGACCTTCCTGGGTTTTATGGCATCCATCAGGGAAGAATGGGTGAGGGACAGTGAGAGAGATTTTCCTGTTTCTGCTGTTTTCTCAAATGCCAAGTTGCCATATTCTGGGATAGCATGTCCTGAACCCCATCGATAACCTATTTCATGAGCCCCAGTGTTCATGAGATAAAATTTAGCCAATTCCTCTGGAGAAGAGAATTTCTTCCTACTCTTAGGCTTTGAGATATAATTCTCCAGAGAGTCCACGTAGTGAAGATACCTGTAATACTGTGACCAGGTGCCTTACCAACGTCCTGTTGTAAATACTGGGTGACCAGCTTTATAGGTTAGGAAGCCCCAAGGGTTAGGCCTCCTCAGCCCAGTTACCTAATGAGGCCCAGAAAGTCAAGGCCCTATGGGTCCAGATATTACAGCCAACTTCAGGGGCATAGAAAGATCATCAGTCAGAGTTCAGCTGCCCTCTGGATTCCTAGAGGGTTTTTAGAAAAGTGTTAAGAATTATTTTAAGGGAACCGAAAACTGGGTTCTCCTTTAGAAAAGAGACATTTGACCAGGTGTGGTGGCTCATGCCTGTAATCCCAACCCTTTGGGAAGGCAAGGTAGGTGGATCACAAGGTCAAGAGATTAAGATCATCCTGGCCAACATGGTGAAACCCACCTCTACTAAAAATAAAAAAATTAGCTGGGCATGGTGGTGCACGCCTATAGTCTTAGCTACTTGGGAGGCTGAGGCAGGAGAATTGCTTGAACCCGGGAGGCAGAGGTCACAGTGAGCTGAGATCGCGCCACTGCATGCCAACCCAGGCAACGGAGTGAGACTCCATCTCAAAAAAAAAGAAAAAAAGGAATGAAGGAAGGAGACATGTACACACTTACATAAAGGCCACATGCAAGTGTATGCCACAGGGCTGATAAAGACACCAGGGAGGCTGCCCCACCTAGGCCTAGCTGGGACTGGGGCATGTGCTTTCCCAGGCTCACACAGACTGGGAGGTAAGCCCAGCCAATCCTGATGAAATTCTGGACCAGATTTCTTTACAGGAAGCTGAACTCACAGGACTACTTGGGAAACAGAGAGAACAGGTGAAGTAACTGCAGAAACATTCTGAGCCCCTGATAACTCCAGATTTCTAGTTCTTACGGAGGCAGAGAGCATGCTGTTCAGGCACAGATGCTAGAGTTGGACACATCCAGATGTCAGTGTGAAAGGAAAATAAAATTCTGGGACCCCAAACTCACTACACCAAAGGGAAGAGGTAAGCTTGGAAGCTGAGTCAAACAAAAAACTGTCTTTTGTTCCCAAATAGACAGCTACAAGATAAAAGGATGCATATCTCTCCAGGAGGCCTCGCTACCTTGACAATGTGAGCTAACAGCTTATCTTCATGGGCATGGGACAAGAGGAGACTAGAAATCATCCCCCCTCACCTTCCCCAAGACAAATGCATATTTAACTTCTGCTTCTGCTCTGTTTACTTTATCCTATGTAAAGTACAGGTTTACTCAGCATGAGACAAATACATAATTGACTATTTCTCTACCCTCTCCTTTTCACCATACAACATGCAGATTCAGTGAGCACTAATTGAAATTTCACAAGCATGTGATCATATCCTCCCTCTTTTTCTTCTTTCCTCCTTTCCTCTCCTGCCCACTTTTTCCCCTTTAAATATTAAAGCCCTGAAACTCCTCTCCGGAAAAAATACAGGCCACGGGTCCTACTGTGGCTTGTGTCTCCACTTCCTGGGTGCATTCTCAACCTTGGCAAAATGAACCTCTCCACTGATTGAGCCTCAACTAAGTCATTTTCTTCAGTGTACACCAGCATTACCACTGGTGGGTTGAGTGGCACCAAACAAGTGACATGACCTACCTGACATAAGCTATGTAGCCCTAGACTCCTAATGATGGCAGGAGTCGCCAACCTGGAGTGGCTGCTGTGAAGACACTGGTTGCAGTGGGGGAGACACAGCTAGAGCTGTGTACTCCATGGAGCCACCCAGAGCCAGCAACAGGCAGGAGCCACGCCCTCTTCTGAGTAGAAGGGGTAGGAGCCTCGCCTTGCTGGGCACAGATGCAGCCTCCCAGCTGTGGCTGTGGATCTGGGCATCCCTGTGCTCTGGGGGGCCTGGGAAGACCCCCTGCTCCCGCAGGCTTGGAAATGCCTACTCCTGTTGCCTGGCCTCTCCCTGTTCCCAGTGCCCACTCCAATTTTGGAAGAAAGTTGTGGCAGAGCCTGAGCACCGGTGGGAGACCAAGGGGGTGCCGAGGGTGGCTTGGTGAGGGCCTACAGGCACCCCTCAGCATGAATAGCGTGGGCACCATGGGTTACACGTAGATGGCAACAGGAGGCAGACAGGCTTCTGGGTGGAAAGGGGCAGGTCCCTGGTGAAGCCCCACCTTCAACCAGGGAGGGACTGAAGCCTGGGGGCTGGGCTGCCAATTCCACATGGAGTCCACAGCTAGGAGTGAAAACCTCTGGTGCTTTTTCCAGGCCACCCATAAACCAATCAGCATGCATTTCCTCCCATCTGAACTTATAAAATCCCTTGGACTCAGCTGGACTCAGCTGGACTCAGACCCAGGGAGACGTCGGGACAACCTGCCTGCAGATAGGAGTTACCCACTCTGGGTCTCCTCTCTGCTGATCTTCTAAGGGCTGCACACTCATCAGGATGACATGCCTTTGGATAGATGCTACCCACTCCAGGTCTCCTCTCTGGTGAGGGATGCACATTTTTCAGGACGACCTCTGCCTTTAGATAGGAGCTACCCACTTTGAGTCTCCTGAGAGCTGTACTGTCACTCAGTAAAGCACCGCTTCACCTTGCTCACACTATAGTTGTCTGCACACCTCATTCTTCTTGGATGTCAGACAAGAACTCATGACCCGCTGAATGGCAGGACTGAAAGAGCTGTAATACAAAAGGGCTGAAACACACCCCCTACTCGCCATGTTGTGGGCAACAAGAAGGAGAGAAGGAGAGAAGAGCTGCAGCCCTTTGGGGACCCCAGACCTAGGAGCTTCCCCAGCCAGGGCTCTAACACCCTCTTTTGGGCTCTGCTGTTCCTGGTGTCTCCAAGCTTGTGGGTGCCACTGTGTTCCCCAGTGCCTGCAGTGGAAGCCACTTGTGGTACACCTGGTCCAGCTGCAGCCTCTCAGGAAGTCAGTGCCTATGCAGGCAGCTGCACCTGGAGCTGCCGTTGCTGGCTGTGCACAGTGGCTGGACCTCGCAATCACTCACTCACACATCCCTGACTGCACCTCACCTGGCTCACCCTTGGCAGGCATGGGATCTGGGCTGGTAGCATGAGCCAAGTGCTGCCTGCCAGGCCAAGTGGGCAGAACAAGTCTAGTGGGCCCTAGCAAAACTTGGGCAAAGGCATCACTGGCCACAGAGCTCTCTGGCTGGAAAGGCTACACCTGAAGGATCCTGTGACACTTACATGACAAACAGCTATGCATTTGCTAGTACATGGCTGCAAGTTACACAGCATTCAACTAACCCAAGCTTAACCAAAAAGGATGATATTCATCTCACACAACTAGGCATCCAGGAATCTAACATCCAGGGCTGGCAGAATGGCTCATCAGAGGGCTCAAAGACTCAGGCTCTTTCTAAATTCCTTTTCTTTAGAACTTTCATCCTCATGCTGCTCCTCTGGGCTTTGTGTCTGAGTTCCAGGCAGGAAGAAGGCAGAAAAGACCAAGCCTTCTGAATAAGGCTTTGTTATTTTCTCCAGAGGAGGAGAAACTGCAGCTTGTATCTCATTGGTCAGAGTCTATCACATGGTCATCACAGCTGCAAGGAAGGATGGGAAGGCAGCTCCCCTTGCTCCTCCATTATGGTAACTGAGGGCAAGGGAATGGGCATGGCATGTGGGTAGCCATTCCGCACTGCATCTCCCAAGCCAGGAACAGCATTTCTCTCAAAGCCTTTTGGAGGAGTGTCTTTAAAGCATTTAGCCCAGTACCTGGAACATAGAAAGTGCATAAATGTTGCTATTATTCATACCACAGGGCAGACCACCTGAAAACACAGTCTTGGCTAGCTGGACCTAGAGATCTGTCAACTAAATGTACCAGATTTCCCAGGTCAGTCATATTTTGAGTCATGCATTGCCTGAACATGCATTAAATAATGAGCTGCGATTTAGGGTTCAGAAAATCTGATCAACATACTGAGAAACAGTTCTGGTGGCAAGGGTTGAAGTGAAAATTGTTTGATATGGTTTTCAGGGAATCAACGTATAAGCCTGGGAAATGGAAGAAATAAATCCATGAGGTATTTCTATACAGAAATGCAGCAACATAATAACTGTGCTCTGAAAAAAAAAAAACCAGAGTTTAAATCTCTTGGGGAAATCTAGGCTTTATGGAATGAGTACAGTGTTTTTTTCTTTGCCTAGTAAAAATTAGAGAGAGGAAAAAGGATTTTCTTACAGAACTTACTATTAATTTACAGGAGCTAGGATTCAGAACTCTGCTCCCCACCCTCCTCCAACCTGGAGGAGACTGAATCTGTGCCCCAGGGCATGCACACTGAGGAGCCATTTAGAATGGGAGCCCTGAGGGGATAGGGTGCTGACCACAATTACTTCTGGAAACCCAGCCAGCGGTGATCTTCCTGGAGCTCCCTCCCTAAGGTCTAGCCTACCCCATTTGGTGGTTGGAAAGCAAGAAGGAAGCAGGGCTAGGTTATGTTTCTATCAACCATCTACAAATAGTGTGAGCTGCCAGCCTTGCTGTGTGTAGTACATGAATTTCAAAGGAGAGGACATGGGCCGCAGAGAGTGGCACCGAGGCTTGGCGTTCTGGGAATCTCTGTGTGAAGGCAAAGTTGCTGCTAAACTTGGAAATTTGATCTATTTCCTTATTTGTGATAGTGTCGTTTTTAGTTCCCTGTGGAATTCCAGGTCTGCCCTGCTAATTCTGGAAAGCTGAAGGAGGGTTAGGAGGAGGTCATATAACCAACACATAATGCACAGGTACTAATTAAAGATCAAACCCGCAGGATGTTAAGGGAATTTCATTGTATAGGCCAGCCAAGTGTCACAGCCCAAGGCTTCAGCAAAGTGGAAGAGCCCTTTTCAAGTGCTCTGACCTAGAATCTGCTCTCTTTCTGTCAAATGCCAGAGCAGGCCATGTCACTTTCCCAACCGTTAAAACTATGCAAAGAGAAAGAACGCACAGAACAAACGCAGGGAGATGCACCAAGAAAGGCAAATCCTCTTAAATGCCAAGATTGCATTGACTTTACACTGCTAATTTAGGAATAGAAGTCACCAGCGTCTGCCCTTCCTGGGGTCCTTCAAACCAGCTCAGCCCATCCAGGCATTATAATCTGCATGCCCCTCATGGTGAAGTAGGGGCTGCAACATGTGACTTAAAAATACCACAGCCCCCACACCCCTCTCTCTAGAAAATATAGGAAAATATTATTTCAGTGCCTACTTGCATGGACAAGTTTGTCCCAGAGAACACAGAGGAGACTCACTGGGACACAGACCTGGGATGAGGAGAAACAGGATCTTGAAAGGACTGGACTGGACTTTCTCACATCTTGCTTGAGGGCTCAGAGATTCCTTAGCAAGGAGGGAAGGCTGAGCCTGCAGGCTGTCCCTGTCTGTTTTAGCCTGGCCTATATGGCTACCCATGTAACCGCCCAACAGGTTCACTTTGCCTGCTGCCTAGACAGAACCGATTTAACAAGACAGAAGAATTGCAATAGAGATAGAATAATTCATGCAAAGCTGGCTGTATGGGGGACGGGGATTTTATTTTTGCTCATATCAGTCTCCCTGAGCGTTTGGGGATTGGGGTTCTAAGGATAACTTGATGGGTGGGGGACAGTGAGTTTTACACTATAAACAGAAGTTACAGGCAAACATCAGTCAACACGTGGGGGCAGGGGAGGCTTCCTGGTCATAGGTGGATTTAAAGATTTTCTGATTGGCAATTGGTTAGGAGACTTAAGTTATTATCTAAAGATCTGGAAACAACAGAAAGGAGTGTCTGGGTTAAAATAAGAGCATGGAGATCAAGGTTCTTATGATGAAGCTACCAGGTAACAGGTACAGAGCTCTTATCAGATCTAAAATGTGCCAGACTCTTGGTTAATTCTCTCCTGGATCAGGGAGAGACCTGGAAAGGGAAAGAGATTCTCTACAGAATGTAGATTTTCTTCACAAGAGACAGCTTTGCATGGCCATTGCAGAATATGTCCAAGAAATTTATTTTGGGGTAAAATACTTTGATTTCTTTCAGGGCCTGTCCTATTTGTCATGTGATGTTATGCTAGAGTTAGTTTGGAATTTGGTATCTTATTGCCACAAAGAGTCTGTTTTATCAGTCTTAAGATATCTTTTAATGTTAATGCTGGTCAGTTCTGCCTGAATTCCAAAGGGAAGAGAGTATAATGATGCATGCCTGACTCCCACTGCCCCTTGCGGACTGAACTACTTTTTCAGGTTTACTTTGGAATGCCCTTAGCTGAGAGGGAGATCCATCAGTTAGTTGATGGGCTTAGAATGTTACTTTGGTTTACAGGGGCATAATCTTATTCTCCTTTCCTTGCTCTTGCTGTCTGAAATGAGCTGCTGATGTGATGACTGGAGCTGGAGCAGCCACATTGGACCATGCAGTGGCTTTGGGATCAAGGTCCACAGCTGATAAAGTGGCAAAACAGAACAAGTCTGGGTCCCTGCGGATTTTAGGAAGTAGAGGAAACATACCAGATCTGGACTGCCTACTTCCAGGGTTAAGTGAGAGATAGAGAGAAAAAAAATTCTGTCTTATTTATTTTTATTTGGGGTTTTGCTGTGCTTGCAAGTGAATCTGTTCCTTACTACTATAGAAGGAAGAAGGCTTTATTCTAAAATTATGTTGTGATTTATTGCATGTGCCCAGACATCTATATAGAGGTATATAGTTAATAGCTTGAGAGCTTCTTTAACTGAAACCTCTAAAAGTATAATAAAATGAATGACTGAACTCACTATACATAGTCCTAAACACATATATGCATGCCGATATTAATATTATATTATGCTATAGTAGTAAGCTGCATATGTTTTAGTACATGGTGAGATGTCCTACATTCCTGGCCAGTTTGCTCTGTTTGTAGAATATCAAGTTATCAAACTTCAGAAGTTGATAAGAAGTGGGATGTGACCTGGATGTAGCCACTGTGGAAAGCATCTCACTGACCCATCTTGGGGACAGTGGCAAGTATGGACTGTACTCTGTTTCTCTGGGCACTGCCCTGCTGGGAGACCATGCTTCCTCAGCTACATGGGATCCCTTGGATGTCAGTACACCCCAGGTGCTTGATGGCACTTATGACTAGCTGTACCAGCTTTGAATGTCCTCCTTCCACATTTGTGGGGTGAGTAAAATAAGGACTGTCCCTCTGTATTCAAGGCACTGGTGTCAGGTTTTTTGATACTTGCTCTCCAACCCATTCTTGACTGATAACTATCTTCTAGTAGAATCCCTTTTTATTGAGGCTAATGACTTTTCACTGGGCATAAGGTTCCCTGAAGACCCATGCCCATGAGTGCCTCTGCTTCAGCCCCAGGCCCTGTGCAGTATCTGCACAGACCAGCTCTTCCCTGTTGTGTGCTGAGTGAGTTCACGTTGCAGTTGGCAGTGGTAGTGAGGAGAGCTGAGTCATTCCACCACGTTGTTCTGTTAGCATACAAAGCCATGAGTGAGCATGGACCCAGGCAGCAGACTTCTGAGCCCTTCTCATGCAACCCAGCAGGTTAGTTTCAAAACATATTCTAAAATTTCTGTTTTCTTCTTTTTCTCCTTTCTCCCTAGTCTCAAGATGTAACCTTGAAGCAAATTGCAGAAACGTTTTCCCTTAGTTTTACAACATAGCCTTGAAATTTATTTTGAAATTCCCCTCTCTTCCCTTTCCCACCATACACTCTATTACCTCATACACATTTATCTGTTTGCTTGTTAAACTCATGCCATGCACATTTATCTAACTATATGCTTGTTAAGAAATTTCAGGGGCAAATTAAAAACAAACCAGGTATAAAAGCCCAGTTGTAGAATTCTCCCCCAGTTGAAGACTGGATGCTCTAAAGGCTATCCATTGTGGAGATGGCACCAGCCTATGCTCCAGGTGGACCATAACTCAAGATAGACACTGAAACAAGACATACAGCCCCTGCACCCCCACACAACTCCTATGTGCCTGCCATATCAAGGATCCCTTTTTAAACCCCTGCAGTCAGCCCAAACTTTGGAAATGGTTCCCTTAGAGGATGAGCCTTGGCCATGTCCCCACTCCCAGTGCTAGCTTTGGAACTAAAGTCACTTTCCTTTCACTGCACTTCATCCTTGTTATTGGCTTTAGAAGCAGAGAGCAGCCGAGCCTGTGCTCAGTTACACGCAGATCTGCCGAGTCAGCATCTTCTGTTGCGGGTCTTCAACTGAATCAGAGGAAGCTGAATTTGGGAACCACTGATCTCAAGGACAGAATGGATATTCCTATTTCCAAGTCAAATGATCATCATTTCCCTATCAGTAGATACTATTGGCTGCAAACAGAACACAAATTTTCCCTTTCTTCCTTGCAGTCGGAGCCTCAATTATGCTCAGGTATCTATCCATTCCCTGTTCAGTCTCCTGCCTCAGGAGGTGCAGATTCCACCACTAGCTCCAAAGAAGAGCCAGTTGGGTGTGAGGACAATGGTGTCATTTCCTGTTGCCAGGGTTGATTCAAAAGTAGACATGTGAACCCAGTCCCAACAATAAGAAGTGAGATAGCCAGGCGTGGTGCCTCACACCTGTAATCTCAGCACTTTGGGAGGCCGAAGTGGGCAGATCACAAGGTCAGGAGTTTGAGACCAGCCTGGCCAACATAGTGAAACCCCATCTCTACTAAAAATACAAAAACAAAAAAATTAGCTGGGCGTGGTGGCAGGCACCTGTAATCCCAGCTACTTGGGAGGCTGAGGCAGGAGAATCACTTGAACCTGGGAGGCAGAGGTTGCAGTGAGCCAAGATCACGCCACTGCACTCTAGCCTGGTGACAGTTCGAGACTCCATTTTAAAAAAACAAAACAGAAATTAAAAAAAAAAGAAGTGAGATAAATATCTCCAGGGGTTTCTCTCTCCTAAGAAAGCACTTCCAGAGGAGATCATAGCTCCTTCTCATCAGCTGTTGGGTCTAGATATGATGTCTGAAATACCTGCAGCCACATAGCTGCTGGCTGAAGGGCCACAGAGCAGAAAGAGGGATATAATTTTGATATAACTGGACTGCTAAATCAGGTAATCTATAAACTAAAAACAAAATTTGAAGTCCCCCAAATGACTGAATGGACTATCTCCTAGCCAAGAGAACCCCAGAGTAACCTTGAAAACTGAGTTCTCTGCCACGGTGGATGGGGGCTCAGACACACCTTGTTATACCCCCTCCCTATCTAATCACAATTAGGCTTCCTTCTCTAAGGGCTTGACAGAAACAAGCCCTTTCTAAAGACTCCACCACTGATAATGACAAACTGCCAGATGCTACCCCTGCTTTTTTGACTGATAAGAGACCATTGGCCAGGCAATAGTTCTGGTTAGTCTATGAAGAATGCACCACAGTATGTTTTTGTGCCCTCTGCCTCACTTTTGGCCACCAGAGGACCAAAACTCCTCACTCAGGTCATGCTAATGCTGCTATTTTTTGTATCTGGGACCCATGAAGGGGCATGAAGCTCAACTGCTCACCTGCATGTTTCTCCTTTCATAGTCATGACTCTTCCTAGAGCTTGTTAAATATATACGTGGCCATCCTGCTCAGCATAAATTCCTGTTCCCTTTATCCCTTCCTCACAGTGTCAGGCTGACCCGCCCTGGCCTGGCCGGGGACTCTGCTTCCCAGCCTGTCAGGATGGTCACCCTGCAGACTGTACCCTTTTATGAGACATAAATTTCCTGATTTATGAACGTCATCATTCTTCAGTTGACAGATCCTTAAGCACCCTTCCCCCACATATACACCAGCTCAGGACTAGAAAATGTAGTTATCACAGAATGGCTACATTTCCATCTTGAGCATCTGTGCTTGTCAAAGACCCATTAACTTCTCAAAGCTCTTTTCAAATTGTGCCTCCTCCACCAGTGGGGCCCACCACAATCTCTCTCTCCCTCATTGAACTTTCATTTCCCTTAAAATTTGTATCCCTGTTTAGAGTCATTTGCAGACACTTTGATCTTCCCTTCCTCACTATGAGATGCTGGGAATTAGGGACTTGTCAATCACCTCCACATCTCCACCCAACATCTACCCCAGGTGTGGCAGAGCTCGCTCTCAGTAGATTCTTGCAGAGCTGACGAAAACCCAGCGCTGAGTGGCACAAGGTGTGTGCGTGGGAACTGCACACTGCCTGTGCTTGTGGACAGAGTTTTTCTTTGACATGGTAAAGTCCCAAGTTAACATGCAACCAATTTTCCCTAAAGCAGCCATGGAGAGGTATGATGGAGTTGCTCTATTCAGTGTTTTTACACCTCCAATACCCCGTATTCCTGAGCAAAGACAGTTTCACTAGGTAATTTCAGGGCCAGGGTTTCTTATTCTTTGTTAATGTCACATTATTTGCATTTCAGGAATTTGCATTTAAATGGATAAAAACCACAATTTAATTTGGAACAAACCTGGATGGAAGAAACATACTCTTAAAAAAAAAAAAAAAACAGAAGAGTAAAGGGGTGGGAAAAGAATCATCCTGTGGAAAATTTAGTCACAAATTGGATTTTCCTTTTTCTGGTATTTTAATTTGCTCCTCCGATGCTTTTGTTATTTGACTTAAAACACACACACACACACACACACACACACACACACAAACCTTTAACTGGTAATAATAGTGCCTACAAGTTAAGAATTTCCTTTTAATAGTATCAGTCATAATGGCAGCTACAGTGTAGCTATTTTATTAGCAAATTAAGTAATTTCTAATCAATCAAAATGAATTTATTTTCCAACAGCTATTTTATTATCTTCATATTTTTCTTTGCAGAGCTTCTAGAAAGTTTTTTTCCCTAATTAACCAGATTAACTTATATTTTCTCCTCTCTTTCTTTCTCTCCCTCCTTCTTGCTCTATTGCTTAAAAGAAGCATTCTCAAATGCCTTAACCTTTGCATCTCAATAATGAATAAAAGGATATATTATGTATTACCTAAGATAGCCTTTTCTAAAAATGTAGTTTGGACACGGTTTCGTGTTTTCTGGACAGTAGCCAACAGTGGTAAGTAGGTACAGACAGGGATCACATCTCTATAGTCTATTTTTTTTAATGGTGCTTTTTAAATCTCTGACTAAATTTGTCATAGAGGTTTCAACATAGGAAGTAGTTAAAGCTTTATTTTTCTTTAAAATATAAAGTGAAGCCTTCTACCTACAAAATAACCAAGCGGGAGCAAAGTGGGGAGAAGTCATCTAACTTTATTTTTCTTTCCCTCTTTTTTTTTTTTTTTGCCTCAAAGGCAATGACCCTCCAAGCACAATGGGGGCTACTGTGACTGTTCCTGACACCCAGGTGACAAGGGCATGTGTTGGTTGAGTGGGAAAGTGCAGGAGAGAATGTCAGTGACAGTTGCTGCTCCCAGGGTCATTTACCTGTGCTCCATAAAAGACCTGATGGTGCTGGGTAGGGGCACCTGTGGTTAGCCGGGACTCTGGGCTAGAAGTGTGGGGCCCATCCATGGCACTCAATAAAACTTTCTGACTTGGGTTATCGAGCTGAATGAAGTCTTCCTCTAAAGACATGTCATGACAGCAGGACAGAAAGAGATTTGCCATATCAAGCATAAATCTTATTAACACATAAAGTAGACAACAGCAATTTGCAAAGGGCATTAGCAAGAAGGGGACTCTCTGGAAATTACCAAGTGGTAAAGACTCAACCCATAAAGACCTGATGTTCAGGAAAGGGAGAAGCAAAGAAACAGTCCTGAAGGAGGAGGGGCTGTGGCAAGGTTTGGCTTCCCGGGGCTGGAGGAGTAGGGCAGGCCCTGCGGGACACACAGAGAGACTCCTGCCCTTCACTCTCAGCTCTTGTCCTTATTCTGTATTTCCCTAAGAAAAAAAGAAGCATCAAAAGTCCCACACATTGCCCTGTGAAATCCCCAGTTGGCCTGCCTCTCTGTTTCCAGGACAACATCCTTTGATCTGTCCTGCCATTGGCTTCTCCTTCCCTGGTGAATAAATGGACAGCAAGCACTCTCTTCCTAACAGCAATAATGACAGTACAACAATAACAACAAACCTTCCCGATCCTGTGGCCTCTTCCCACTGCTGCGTCTTTTCTTTGCTTCCCTAGCTGCATTCCTGAGGTGTTAGTTATGACTGACAGCTGCCCACCCCACTGCGTCTCCTTCCATCATCCCATAAACCCACCCTGACTAGGCCTTCATTCTTCCCGGTCTTCTCAGTCTGACCCAGACCTGTCTGTTGCTAAATCCAGGGGTCAGTGTCCCAGTCTTGATGACTGTTGCCTTCTCCAAAGATTTTCTTCTCAGGGTCTTTAGGACACCTGCTCTTTTGGTGTCTGTGCTATTGTGAAGCATATCTTTGGTCTTTGTCCCACTTCCTGGCATATAAATACTAAAATTCCTGGAGTCTCCAAAGTGATATCTTTTTGGATGCTCATGAGTTGACTAATGGCTGGCGGCCCCTATGTAGCTTCAGGAAGGGGACTGGTCACCTGAAAGACCATAGCAGGATTAGATGGGTGACCCAGCCCCACACCAACCTAGGCTTTTGATGGGCATTGAAAACAAGGGGCAGGCTTGTGAACGGAGCCCTCAACCTGTGGGATCTGATGCTACCTCCAGATAGACATGGTCAGAATGGAGTTGGATTGGAGGAAAACCCACTGATAACTGCTGTAGTTATTCCATGCTCATTGGTAGGAAGAAATCCTCACACATTGGGTCACAGAATTCTTCTGTGTTGATTATTTTTGATAAGAGAACAGAAAAAACACTTCAAGTGTGTTTTTTCACACTCAGAGTCTCCTGTAGTACTTGATGGGCTGCTCCTTCTCAGCCTCAGTGTCATCTGTGAGTTTCTCTTCCTCTTTCTAATTTCCAAGCACTGGCTTCTTAGGACTTCTCGGTGCTTTCCATGTTCACCCCTATCCCACAGCTTTAAAGGCATCTAAAGGAGGAAGACTTCCATACTAATGTCTAGACCTGCCTTCCAAATTTCACACTCACACATTACGCATCTCTCCTGACATTCTATAGGCCTGTCAAATTTTGCATGTCCAGAGCCGAACTTTCAATTTTTACCACAGACATGTTCTCCGCACAGTCCTCCACATCTCAGTTCCCATTATCAACCTCATTCTTTCTAGTTGCTCATGTAAAAAATTAAAAAATTCTAGAGTCCCATATTCTACTTCCCAACCATCAGCAAATCTTTTCTACTCTGCTTCAAAATCTATCCAGAATCTGACGGCTCACACTCCCTCTGGCCTGTATTGCCTCAATGGACTTCCAACCAGTGTCCCTGAGTCCTTCTTTGTCCCTACCCCTTCCACTCCCGAGTGGCTCTTGTTCTCAGTCATTGCAAGCTGGAGAGCTGGGGGACGTTACAGCTGGATTTAATGAGGGTGACATGGGGGAATGGAAGGAACATGTCCCAGTGAATTCCTGACTGCTAGAGCAAAAGGAAAGCCACTTCCATAGTGACATTTCCTGCAATAAATAGCTCAAATTCTAGTTCCTTCCTTCTCTTCCATTTGTGAGTATCTGACCTGACAAAGGAAAGTTACCTACAATGTATCCATTCTCTCCTTTCTCCTTTTATGTGAGCCTGAAGATTTGAACAGTGAGCCATCCAGACACAGACAGGGACTGACATAGGTGCAGACCTCGCTCCAGCAGGAAGACCAAACAGAAAACCACCAGACCTGCTAAAAGATTATGCGGTTAATGCTAAGAAGCACATTCCCAGTGGTTAGAACAAAGGTCTCCTAAAATACTACTTACTATAAGAAAAACAAGAACAATTTGGAAATTGTCCACTTCAGGTCCTCAAGAAGATCTAGGAGAACTTTACATCTACAAATCTAGAGAAGGAAACCTCCTGAACTCATAAAACAATGAATGGAGAGGACAAACAGGATTGTTAAATTAAGAACAGCAGAGAGGTAGCAAAGGACAGGAATAGTGCTATCGAATATCCAATAGGTGAAATAAACTAAAAAGAGGAAACACTGTTAGAATGCTGTATTAATCATGTCTTCTATTTTCTGTGTTCTAAATCTTTGACATCTGAGTCCTTGCTGACTCTAGAGCAAGCTTGCCCGACCTGCGGCCTGCAGACAGCAAGTCGCCCAGGATGGCTTTGAATGCAGCTCAACATAAATTCGTAAACTTTCTGAAAACATTATGAGATTCTGCATTTTTTTTAAAGCTCATCAGCCATCCTTAGTGTATTTTATGTGTGGCCCAAGACAATTCTACTTCTTCCAGTATGGCCCAGGGAAGCCAAAAGATTGGACACCCTTGCTCTATACGGACTGCCCCTCCAGGTTAACAAATTCCTAGAGATACTAAACAACTCACCTGTGAGTGAGCACCCACTTCATATGTAAATCAATCAATACAAAGCCCACACTCTATCCACCCACCTGCCCTATTGCCAGGGCAAGACGCCAGACACTGAGGACATTTTCTATGCCCTAGAGCCTGCTGAAATTTTTCAAGCTAGTAAATCCTAAGCCTTCTTGCTTTGCCTCACCCATTCCTTCCTGTAGAAATAATAATAAAAGCTCTGGTCCCCACTTCACCCATCTTCCTGTCCTCCTAATCCACCCTGGTGCTTCCCCATGGTGTGTGGTGTGCCCCTCCTCCTGGGAACTGTGAATAATAAACTGCCTCTTCAATGGCAAAATCTTACCCTAATCTGTTGGCATTGCTATACTTCAAACTTTCTCTCAATACACTATATTTTAAAGCAAACACATTCACACAAAATATATTTAAAAACTGAACAGCAAAATATAAGCAATATAGAGAATTCTAGAAGATAAGAGAGTAGCTGTGAGAAATAATAATTGGAAGAAAGTTTAGACAGTAGTGTCAGTTTGAGCACCAGAGAAACATTTTTTAAAGAGATCAGTATTTAATCTTAGCTGGGAGAAGAATTTGAATTTCAAGAATAGACCCAAAATTATGTAGATGTTCAGGCAGAAATGCCTACAGAAATACAGAGAATAAAAAAGCTGCCTATAAAAGAATGAACAGACTTCTCTTCAGCACTCTGTTCCAAAACAGTGAACCGACAATGGGATACCTGTATCCAGCCAGTGTCACTTATGTGTGATGTTCACTGAAAGACATTCTCAAACTACTCAAGGACCCAGAAAGTGTATTACCTCTGAGCTCTCCGTAAAACAATCATCTCTTTCTATATATTAGCCAATTGATAAGTAAATTTAAATGACCTTAAAAAGAGACAGAGAACTATGTTAAACATAATATAGGTTGGGCATCCCTTATCCTAGATGCTTGGGACCAGAAGACTCTGGATTTATTTTTCAGATTTTGGAATATTTGCATTATACTTACTGGTTGAGCATCTCTAATCTGAAAATCTGAAATCTGAAATGCTATAATAGCATTCCCTTCGGGCGTCATGTTGGTACTCAAAAAGTTTCAGGTTTTGGAGCATTTTGGATTTCAGACTTTTTGATTAGGGAGACTCAATCTATGCTACTGAAAGGGAATTATTAAGCCCAACCAATTCCTTTCACTCTGTTATAATTGATGAAAACATCAAATAATCATTGAAAGACATGTTGCACAGTAGCCTAAAATTTTAAATAATTTTGATTGATTGTATTCTATTCCTCAGATAAAATTCAGATAAATAGAGTGAAATACAGGGCAGGGAATGCAGCTAAACCTGGAAAAGGACTATCCATGTCCAAATAGGTCTGCCCACATAGCAAGGTTATGTACTCAATGGCTGCAGTGGGCCCAATCCTGGGTGCAGGGTAGCGGGGGTGGGAGGATGGTAGTTACCAGTTTAGGGAAGAGAGATGCCTCAAAAAATAACAACTGGAGAAGAGATAGAAAATGTTTTACTCCAGATGTTAAGAAGAGGAAAAAGCTAGTTTCTGATATACTTCTTGAGTGTCACCACTAGTAGAATGAGGGTAGAATGAATAGTTTCTAACTTTCTAGACATACAAACATTCAGTTGTTTCTCAGGAACCTTTTGTTGACTTCAGAATTACTGAGTTTAGTAACCTTTCCGAGTATTGTTCAATGACCGCCTGACCCATGAGGCCACTTTGGGACTCTGACTGTTGTGATTACAGTACCCAAAATGGACAAAACCAGGTAAGCAACACCCCTTGCAAAGTATTGTTTTAACAAGATTTATTCCTATCAGGGTCTGCTGCAGATGACTGGGGCCAGGACTAATACAAGTATATGGGTTTTTTCTGACCCTCTGGGGCAGACATTTCCCAGCTTTCTGGAAATTGCAGCATCCTGTTGTTTATTTGATTCCCTAATTCCTCTCCAATTCCCTCCACCCAAATTAAATATGGTTTATTTATTTAGTTTTTAATGGATAGGAATTTAAGTTGTTATTGTTCTGGAAATTTTTAGAGACTTTTACAAAATCCTCTTACATAATGTGAGCTATTACTGGGTGCTGAGAATTATAGCTTTAAGGCAATATTCAAAAGAATGGATGGATGCAGAGCCAGGAGGGGGAAAAATAAATCAACAGAGGAGTGTGACATAGAATCAGGAAGGGTAGAAATGAACAGAGAACTTAATTAGTAAAAGATAATGGAACTCCCAAATGTCCCCCAACATAACCTAGGTGGGGGTGGATTTTTATATTCATGTAATTGCCAAGGGGATTGAGTTTACTCAATTCATTTATTCAAACAGAAATATTTTTGAACACACACTTGTAATGGTACGGGCAATTTGGTAGCCATCAAAGAAAAAAACAAAGATCAATAAAATAATGTTTATTCCCCTGAGGAACTCTCTTACAGACTGTATGAGGGAAAAGGAATGGGAAACTGAGTCAGAGAATAATAAACAACTATGTTCATGAAGACAGGATGAGAACCCAGGCCCCCGTCATGCCTGTAGACTCTGTTGACCCAAATTAGGCTTCTTCTCTTGTTATCAACGTTATCGGGTGTCAGAAGAACAGCTGCCCTGTTAATTACCCTTGTTTTGCCAAACAGCTTGGGAGTCTCTCATTGAATAGAAGCTTTCAAGGGATAAGCACAGAATACCCAAGGGAGGCCCCCTTGATGTATCCACATTTATCTAGAAAAGAACTTGATTAAAAGGTGTTGATATTTATAAATTGATATTGATAGTTATATATTATACAGGTATATATATTGATAGTTTATAGATGTCTTGTTTGTGAAAGTGACTATAACCTGAACATCACTCTCTCTTGTTGGAGCCTTTGGTATATAAATTAATGCCTTTCTAGATTTATTCTATGTTTTCAAAGAGTACAAACAGCGGCTTTTTAAGAAAGTATGTGTGGTAACGTTTTTCTTTTCGTTTTTCAGAAAGTATGTTTTCAAAGTTTTTCTTTATGTTTTTCAGTTACTGAAAAAAATGTCTTTACTGCAGAGGCCAGACCATGAGTCCATTGCCATCAAGCCCACCCTGGACCAGCAAGAAGATGAGCAAGACTGAGAAGAGCTCTGATTCAAGTTGGAAGAGACCTGGGAGGTGCAGGACTTGAGGAAGAAACTAGACGTTTGAAAGCTGTGGCCCTGTAGATGGCAGAGAAGGCACAAGTAGAGGCCACTCTAGAAGGTGATTTCTTTCAGATGAAGACAAGTAGTATGTATGTGGGGCAGGAGGAGAAGGGCATGGATGAGATCAGTAAAGAGGAAGACCTCCAGCCAAGGATGTCATTTTCTGAAGAAACCAACCCAAGATAGGAGGGCGTGAGCATGATGAAGTACATGGAGACAAAGGAAAAGCAGAGGAATGGGCTCCTGGACCACAAGGATAGAAAATCAAAGAATGCGGACGACTGTCTCTACACACTTTCAGAAAACACACGCTTGCTCCTCAAAGAAGGCCAAGGAGATCTTTCCTACCCAACGCTGGGTGCATCCCAAGGTGGATGTCTGCATGGGTGCTGAAATAAAATGCATTTCCACCAAGGAAGCTAAAGCCTGGCTGCTAGCAGAGCAGCAGAATAAGAAGAAAGACATTGAGACATCCTGTGTGCACCAACATGGCTGTGATTATGTGTGGTACACAGATAATCTCTTACTTCCCATATCTCTCAACATGTTTTTCTTTCCACACTCAGTCCCTTCTACCCATTTGATCCCAAGGGCTCAGTGCCTCTATAGGAAGAAACAAAGAAGAGTCCAAGTCCTGGCCCTAGAGTGGATGATACCATGAAGCCTAAGAAGTCCCTTCCAAATCACCAGTGTCCTGCTAAAGAGAAGGCCACCGGTGCCCATCACCATGAAGAGTTCAAGAAAATGAACACCCTTGAGAGCTGCTGAAGGGAAAATATGTAGGATGGGTTGTAAATAGCACCCCTCTCCTATTAAAAAAGACTTCCTTGACCAAGGATTGGCAGTAGCAGACGGTCCCCAGAATCCATGTCATTAGTCCTGCTGCTCACCTGCTTGATTTCTCAAGCAATGGATGTGTAACCTTTTGAAACAAAACAATATTCAGTTTTCCTACCTGGAGGCAACTTCATTCTTATCAGCATTAGCATATATTTTGTATATATATTACATACTGTGTTCTTATAATGAAGTAATCCAGAGAAAAGAAAGTGATTAAGAAAATCACAAGGAAGATAAAATATATTTATTATTGATTAAGTGGAAATGGATCATTACAAAGTTCTTCATCCTTGTTGTCATCATGTTGAATAGGCTGAGGAGGAGGAAAGAGAGGAAGGTTTGGTCTTGCTGTCTTAGGAGTGGCAGAAAGAGGTGAAGAAGGTAGAAGGGGAGGCACTCATACTCGTAACACTTATTAAAGAAAATCCACATTTAAATAGGCTTGTGCAGTTCAAACCCATGTTGTTCAAGGGTCAACTGTATACACACACAGTACCACTCTCTTTTCACTTACTGTAGTCCACAGTAATTTTTGATAACCAGCAGTGAAAATCATCCCACTTTGTTCTTCTCTAAGATTTCCTTGACTATTATTTGCCCTTTGCATTTTCACAGAAATTTTACAATCGCCTTGCACAATTTCACAAAATCCTACTGGAATGCTGACCAGAATTGCATTGAATCTAGAGACTAATTTGAAAAAAAAAAGTTCACATATTTACAAAACTAGGTTTTCTACTTCTTGAACTTGGTTTATTTCTGCATTTACTTATATCATCATGAATTCATCTTAATGATGTATGCTATGATTTGGATATGGTTTGTTTGGCCTCACCAAGTCTCAGGTTGAACTCTGACCCCAAGTGTTGGAGGTGGGGCCTTGGTGACAGGTGTTTGGGTCACTCGGGTGGATCCTTCATGAATGACTTGGTGCCATTCTAGCTAGAGTGAGTGAGTTCTCACTCAGTTGCTCTGAGAACTGATTGTTAAGAAGAACCTGGCACCTCTTTCTTTCCTCTCTTCTTCCCTGTCTCTCATGTAATGGGTGGTTCCCCTTCATGTCGCACTGTGAGTGGCAGCTCCCTGAGGCCCTCATCAGAAGCTGATGCTGACATCATGCTTCTTGTACAAACTGTAGAACACTGAGCCCAGTAAACCTCTTTTATTTGTAAACTAAGCCTGAAGTATTCCTTTGTAGCAACACAAATGAACTAAGACAATTGTTTTTATAAAAGTCTTGTAAATCTGTCATTAAATTTATTCCTTTGTATGTGATGCTTTGATACTGTTGTAAATGATATCTTTTTAAGGTTTTATTTTCAGTTTATTTCAGTTATCTAGAACCACAATTGATTGTGTGTCTGTGTGTGTGTGTCTGTATTATTTGTTGTTCTATTAAAGTTATTTAAGGTCTTTCAGCTGCATCTCAATTACTCTGGGTATGTACAAGTGATTCTATATCCAGCGATGTTGCTACGCTCTCTTTCAATTCTAATATTTTAGTGATAATTATCTTCAGATTTCTTATATGCATTATCATGTCCCTTGTGAGTAATAACATATTTGTTTCTTCCCAATCTCTAAATCTTTATTTACTTTATCCTTATCCTTTTGCACTGCCTAGGACACCCAGTGCTCTACGGGCACTCTTTTTTCCACTCCTATTACAGCCTTTTCAGTGAACTAAAGGCAAACTTTAGGAAGAGTATTCCCAGAAAAGGAGTGGGAAAGAGTTTCTTTCTAGGGCTGAGAGTAGAGCTGGCCTAATCTATGCAGTTCAGGCTTTCTGTAGATAATATTTCTAAAGAAAAGATCTAGGGAAAGGTTTGAGTTTTCAGATAGCACTTACCTTGGGAAGCTCAAGACGATAAGGAAGTGAATTCCAACAAAGAATCTCAAGAGACAACAGAAAGCTCCCCTTTGCCCCACCTGGACCATGTGTGGAGCTTTAACTCCCTTCCTTGCTCCATCTCTTTACTCACTGAATGTACCTTAGGGACAATGGTACAACACAATTGTTATGGATTGAATGGTGTCTCCCTTTAAAATTTGTATGTTGGAGTCCTAACCCTCAATGCCTTAAAATGTGAGCTTATCTGAAAATAGGATTGTTGTAGACATAATTAGTTCAGATGAGGTCATTAGGGTGAGGCTTAATCCAATATGACTGGTGTCCTCATAAAAAGGGGGAAATTTGGACACAGAGACACATAAATGGTGCTCTCTTTGTGTATGTGGCACAAAGAGAGCACCATGTGAAGAAGATGAGGACAGAGATCAGAGTGATGCATGTACAAGCCAAAAAATGACAAAGATTGCCAGAAAACCAGGAGAAGTCAGGAGAGAAACATGGAACAAATCCTTCCCCACAGCCCTCAGAAGGAATCAATCCTGCCAACACCTTGATGTTGGACTTCCAGCCTCCTCCATGCCCAAGGCAGCTGCCACAAATGGGTCTCTTTCCCTCTGCACCTCATGGGAGGGGTCAAAGCAGCCAGTCATTTCATCAGAGAGTTGGCTTGAGTTGAAATCTCCTTGTCATCTCTTCCTTAATGAGTATATAAACCTCTTTTTAGTAGAGGACATGCATAAATTCCATAGTTCATCTTTAAAAAGAATCACTAAAGCCCTATGAGCTAAGATGTCCTTTTCACTAATAGATAAGATTGAGGCTCCAAAAGATGGGTAGCTGTTTTTGTTTGTGCAAAAGCCTTGCAGCCTCTAGTAGTTTCCCCAGCACACAGTAGGTACTCAAAATTATTTACAGAATGAATGAGCAGAATTAGTCTTACCAAATAGAGATAATGATGACAATAATCAATGATAGGTCCAGCCTTACTCATGGATAGCATAGGTGGTCATGGGCATGATGTATGAGTTCTCCAGAGTTCCAATGAAATATATATATATATATATATATATATACACACACACACACACACACACACACACACAAGAAATGTTGTTTCTTGTATACCTGCATATCTGTGTGTGTGTGTGAGTGTGTGTGTGTGTGTGTGTATGTGTGTGCGTTTATATATATCTCCAGAGAGAGAGATTTATTTTAAGGAATTGCTGCACTGACAGAGGTGCCTATTTTTGCTGTCTTGGGATTTCTTTCTGTTATTTTAAGAAAAACTCAGTGAGCTTGATTCTGAAAGCTGCTGCCTTGGCCATGTTAGTGTTTGAGGCTGAAAGTGTTGAAACTTCCTATAAATAGTATCCTTAGCCATGGGTCATGTGTATTGCTTCAACATTATGTTGGCATACATTTAAATGAAAGATTGATGTTGTTGAACTATAGCTGCTTGCATGATTTGTGTTTGCAGTTGGCCTACCTTTATATCTTTTTGTGAATGGTTGAGACCACAAGAAATGTTGTTTCATTGGAAGAGAAAAAGAAAAGAGAAAATACTCATTACCAAACTCAGTACGATAACTCATGTCCGCATTCCCTAATGTACTGCCTAACATGAGAAAGGGGAGAGGAGGTATGTTTCTTGTCACAATTCTTCTATTTCATTATTGAAACATTCATCTTTTGAGGGAAAAAAGAAAAATTTATGTTTTCAATAAAGTTGGCTGTATTAATCTACTAGAGCTTCCATAATAAAGCATCATAGATTGCGTGGTTTAAACAACAGACATTTATTTTGCATAGTTATGGAGGCTGAAAGTCTATGATCAAAGTCCAGCATTGTTTGGTTTCTGGTGAGGGCTCTCTTCCTGGCTTGCAGATTGCCACCTTCTCATGGTGACCTTGGCTGGTCTTTCCTCTGAGTGTACTTGGAGAGAGATAGATCTTCCTCTTCCTCTTATAAGGCACCAATCTTGTGTGATTAGAGACCTACCCTTACAATCTCATTTAACTTTACCTCCTTAAGGCCCTATCTCCAAATACAGTCACATTTAGGTGAAGGTTTCAATATTTTGGGGGGATACAATTTAGTCCATGGATGTGTCAATTACATTATAAAATAATACTGTTTTTCAAAGGCATAAGTAACTAGCAAGGGATAATTATGTATTCACAGAGTTGAAGAAAAAGGGGGGTGATGTGGTAAAAATTGAAAATTACGTGCCACTTACCTCTCTCTTTTTTTCTAAGAGACAGGGTCTGGCTCTGTCACCCAGGCTAGAGTGCAGTGGCACCAGCATAGTTCACTGTAGCCTCAACCTCCTGCTTCAGCCTCCTGAGTAGCTGAAAGTACATATGTGTGCACCACCATGCTTTGCTAATTTTTAAAAATAAATTTGTGTAAAGACAGGGTCTCACTATGTTGCCTAAGCTAGTCACAAACTTCAAGCAATCCTCCTGACTCAGTCAGCCTCCCAGAGTGCTGGGATTACAGGCATGAGCACTACATCTGGCCTACTTTCTTTGCAATAAAATTCAGACACAGTTTCAGGGTTTCTTTCTGGGTAAAAAATATTGGGGTAAAATCTTTGGATTAATGACTTAAATTTTCAGGAAATGAGATGCATTATAAGACAATGTACCATACATCTCACACTATGCTATGTGAGGGTTAAAAATGCAGCAAAAATATGGACCTTTAAGAATTTAGAGTTTTACTGGCAATATTGAGGTATGAGTTTGCTAATTCTCAAAGGAATTTTATATGTGTCTATTCAGGAGTAGTAATTTGATTATTTTGAATAAATGTGCCTGATGACTTAGTGTATTAGGTAATTTTCACACTGCTGATAAAGACATACCAAGACTGGGAAGAACTTACAATTCTACATGGCTGGGGAGGTTTCAGAATCATGGCAGGAGGTGAAAAGCACTTCTTACATGATGGTGGCAAGAGAAAATGAGGAAGAAGCAAAAGCAGAAACCCCTGATAAACCCATCAGATCTTGTGAAAATTATGCACTATCATGAGAATAGCATGAGAAAGACTGGCTCCTGTGATTCACTTACTGCTCCCTGGGTCCTTCCTACAACACGTGGGAATTCTGGGAGATACAATTCCAGTTGAGATTTGGGTGGGGACACAGACAAACTGTATCACTTAGTTAAGTAAAAAGTCTGTTTTTCAAAAATTTCTTGTCTTGATTGGTTACAGGCTTAATTGACCAAAAGAATTCATCTTTTGGCACAATGATGGCAAATTCTGTCAGTCCAGTGATTGGTCAGACATTCTATTTGCACTTTTTACAAGAATATTAGCTTTTCTTTCTTGAAAAATCAGTGTTTTCCTTAGCAATAAGAGGATGGGGGGGTACTTTTATTTTGAATAATGCCACAGTAAAGCACTCGACAAATCTTGGGTCAGATTCATTCTCCCCATGTGGAAGGCTGAACCAGGAAGTAGAGCCAAGCAATGCTGAATGCTCATTAACTCTTCCAGATCACTCTTCTGGTCTCATTTGGTAAATTGCTACTTCAGGCCTTTGGTTTCTGGAGAGATCCTGACTCACTCTCACTCAGCTTTAATCATCCCCTGAAAGTGGGCAGTGGGCCTGGAGCTAGGGTAAGGACATGTTAGCACTCCTCTCGACCCAATGGATACTAGGTGCAGCTCAGTTGGTAGCTCAATTTCTTGCTATGGGAGGGAAGATGGTACTTCATTGTGAGCCTGCAGTAAAGGTGAAGGACTGCTCTTCCAAAAGAGGGGCAGCTGCTAATGACAAAATCAGATTCTGCGACACTGTTGTCACTTTGCTAAGTCAGGCACAGATATAGTTTTATGCATCGATGAGGTTAGAACTCGCCAGAAACCAACCCAAGAGTGTGCTATCTTCCTTTCTCTTTCCTTCTGTCTTTTGGGCTATGTAACATCTACCATTTCCGTCTCTGGAAGCTGGTGGTGTTAAGCAAAGCCATGTTTACTTCCTAAACTGTTCACCAAATGCATACCTTCTTCAGAAAGGCAGGAGGAGCCAGGTGCTGTGTGGCGAACTCTTCCTTCACTACCTGGCTGGACTCAGAACCCCTCCAGCGCACTGCAGCGAAGAAGACTTTGATCTCAAAGTCATTTTCATCTTGATCTCATCTGTAGGCCCTAAAGACTCTTCCTGGGTGTCTGTCAATGCAAGGAGTGGGCCTTGGCATTTGTTGTAACGAATTGAAAAATGATCACAAATCACCATCTTCCACGTTGATGGGGACTATTTGTTTAATGGCTTTGCTTAGGCCATTAAAAGACCCCTCTGGAATCAGGAAGGGTTGAAGATTTGAAACATTTTCATCCTTAGTTCAAGACAACAGAATTTGAAGATGCCTTTACCTCAGTGATGTGGATATCAAGAGTATCCAGAGTGAGAGGTCACAGAGTCATCTGCCTGACTGCGTCTGCATAAGCAAGGATAGAGAGGATGAGACTGAAAATTCTTCTGCTTCATTCATTTCTGTATTTCTGGGTCATGCCCTGCACACAATTGCAAAGATGAACTGCAGTGAATTAGAATGACCTAACATTTCTGTGACATCTGATTCTGTTGTACTTGAACACCCAGAGAAAACACTGCTCAAGGGAAATTTATGTTTGGAAAATATCTTGTGAATGTCTTTAAGCCAGAAAATAAAAATGAACTTTTCAGAGCTAGCAAAGATCCACTATTGAACCTGATGAAGCCTCTCTGGTGATTTATAATGCATTGATAGTATTCCCCGGATAATTGTTAGAGCCCTCCATTACCACCCGACGAATAGAAGCCATCCCACGGGGGTGTCAGTGAGGTTGAAATTTGCTAAGAATTCACTAGCCCAGAGAAATGCATGAGAGAGAAATGCCAGATGATACATCTGGAAGGGACTACTGCTGAGTTCTATAGATGCAAAATCACATGCAGTCAGGGTAGGGACTTATGGGGGAACCATACAACTAACCATGGCAATGTAAGACTAGCATTCAGGGCTCTGAATACCCAGCTCTGTGTTTAAAGACTGCACTGGCCACTAGGAAAAATAGGTCTGGTTAATGTGCCATTGGCCATTCTGACAATGCTTTACTAACTGCCTGAGATCAACCAAGACTTCCTTCAGCAGTCAGGAAGTCAGAGGAGCAAGGAAACAATTTGGTTCTACAGGGTGGAGACAAAATGCCTTCTTTTCAATAGGTTGCTAAGTTCTCTATTTAACAACAGCCAAAGAAAAAGTTCAGACCAAAAGCATCTTATAAACAAAATTCATCCTTTATATAGACATCTGCACTTCTTCAGTAGGGGCTGCGGGCCATTAGGGCCATGTGCTTGTCACTACACTTGCAGCAGATGTTTGCTGCTACTTTAAGATCTCCCTGTGATGTGGTTATTGTTTAATTCTCCTGTAAGGAGAGTTTCACTCAAATTAAACAGGATGGCTTAAATGTGAACCAGGGTGCAATGTCCTGCTGTGCATTGGTTACAGTGGCACATCAAAGCTCTCAGAAAGGGGCCTGGGGTTTCTTCAAGCTCACCAGAGGCCCTCAAAGCACTATGCCATGGTGAGTGAGAGAAGCTGTGTCTCATTTTCATATCCATTTATGTTCAACTACATTGCAGGGTTGTCCTGTTAGCCCTATTGTGCCTTTTGTTCAAAAGGCCAGACTTTGCTTTGAAGTCAGCTGGCAGAGCATGGTGACAGAGGGCCACTCAGGCAGGGCCTGTGGCCAGAGCCTGGAAGGATGGTAGGAAAGGCTATATTCTTCATGCCTGACCAGGTCTCCCTACTTCACATGAGCAAATGGACTCACTTTAAGAAAGGATTATTAGAAAGCCAAATGTGAGGTGAAAAATGACTGTCCATTGTGACCCATGTGTGCTGAGACTGAGAGAGAAATCGATGGTCAGATCAACAAATATTCTTCCAATTACCTCCTTTGGTCAAGAAGCAAAAGACTGGGCAATGTTTGCTCTCCTGGGGGGATTATAATTTTAAATCCACTCTCTTATCACCTAGGAGCTAGACAACATAAACATATTAGAAATTAAAGCGTGAAGGTTGAAAAAATGTTTCAAGAAGAGAATAGAACAGGTAGAGTGATTCACCAAATGAGGAGTCTGTATTTGTCACAGGTCCAGGGAGAAAGAGTCTGTTCTGGCCAGGTAAAGCTTTCCTGGAGAGGAAAAGCTTGTCTAGTGGGAAGCAGTTGGTTTGGATTTTACTAGATGGTATTAGTTTCTGAGTCACATCCTTGTTTGTGAAAAAGTAAAGCCTTATTATTCTTATTAAGGAGTTAAGAGCCACCTGACTGCCACAGACATTAATTCCTTTGTGATGGGATCCAGTGCAAATGAAAACATATGATTAATGATGGGATGGTCTTATTCTTAGGTGGCAGCAGGATCCACAATTTTTCACATTCACATATGTGATTACATGGATTTTCTAACTAATAATCTACTTTCCCCAGCAATGCCTAGACAGTGGATCTCCACTCACTCTTCCTTGTTACTCAGAAAAAGATCCACATGATTCTCAGGTTTAAATCTCATCAAGGTTATGATTCAGGTTCTCCTGGCTGCAGGCTTCACCCTCCTCTCCCGCTTCCAAATAATTTTCCAGGTTCACAAAAATGGACATTTGTGGAGCTCTTGCCTTTTTCTCTCTTGTGAGAACCAGCAAGAACCTACCCTTTTCCAAACTTACATTCATTCAATTATTTTTTTATTAAAGCAACCTTCATACTTTAATTTCTAATATGGTTATGTTATATCTAGCTCTTAAGTGATAAGAGAGTGGATTTAAAACTGTAATCCCCCCAGGAGGTCTTTTGCTTCTTGACCTGCTAGCTATGTGCCAAGCACTGTACTAGGCACAGGAGATTCAACAATAAAATCCTTGGAATGCATAGTGAAGTGAAGGGATACAGGTAAGCAAAAAGGTGATGATGATACTGCCTGTGATGTGCAGTGATAACGGGAGGACACAGGAGGGGGCTCCGGTTCCTGACCTGGGGTGTAAGGAAGTTATGATAAAGACATGCCAGAGACAGGGCAATTTACACAAGAAAGAGGTTTAATTGGACTTACAGTTCCATGTGGCTGGGGAAGCCTCATAATCATGGCAGCAGGCAAGGAGGAGCAAATCATGTCTTACGTGGGTGGCAGTGGGCAAAGAGAGAGAGCTTGTGCAGAACTCCTCTTTTTAAAACCATCAGCTTTCCTGAGACTTACTCACTGTCATGAGAACAGCAGGGGAAAGACTTGCGCCCATGATTCAATTACCTCCCACTAGGTCCCTCCCACATCACACGGGAATTCAAGATGAGATTTGGGTGAGGACACAGCCAAACCATATTAGTATCCCAGAAGGCAATGTCAAAGCTGAACCTGAGTGAGCACAGCAGGAAGTGGTCAGGCAAGGGAGATGGAGCAGAGGGCGTCCGACCACATGGGCTTGCATAGGAAACCCCTGGAGGCTTGGAGGTCCTGTTGTAAAAGACCAAATGCTGTTTCAGAGGATGGAGCCGAAAATGAGGCCAGAGAGAAGAGCAGGGGTCAGTTGTTGAAGGCTGTATGAGAATGTCAAGAGTTTTGGCTCTCATGAGGGCACCAGGGAGCTAACAGAGAGTCTTAAGTGCTTCACTGCAAGCTCAGGGTGACTTGCCATTTAACACTCACTGGGCACATTCATCTCTCTCAGCATTTTAAAGAAATGACTGCATCCCAGTGAAGCCTTAGCAGACTCAGAGAGGAGCAAAGATTTTCTCATTTTACAGGTGACGAAACTTGAGATACATGGAGGTGCCAAGGCTCACAGAGTTCATACAGGAACCAAGAGTAGAAGGTGAACAATCAGCAAAAGTTTGTGACAGGAAAGGGGAAACGTGATAAGGGCACAATGAACGTACCGTCCAAGCTGAACTAAGCTAATACATGGCATAAACTCTTTAAATGATTTTTTCAAACCAAACTCTTTGCTTGAAACTTAATCAGGAATTTACTGTGGGACATTGAAGGTCAAGGTATTAGATTGCCACTACAAATAGCTCTTATCCTGAGTCCTAATATACAGTCAGACTAGGCAGTGTGTCGAAACCAAGACTCCCTTTGCTATGCAGAAATACAGAAGGGAGAGCCCAGGATTAATCACTCGACACCAGAGGCAGATAGACAGTGGCCTCTCCCCTTGGGTGTACAAGGAGGTCATAACAGCATCCACCTCTTCACATGACATGTGAGTTAATACATGTTGCAGTGTATTGGGCAGAACCTGGCATATGATAAGTGCTAGATTTGTTAGCTGTTCTTTCCTGTGCATTCCCGTAAAGATAAAGGTATCCAGTTTGAGAAACGGGGTGGCAGAAGAGTCTTCTAACAGCACACAGCTTCTCTGTCATCTAGCAGTGCTATAATTGTGCCTTTAGGCAAATGGAATCAAGCTTGACAAGGAAGACACTGTACCAAGTGTCCCTGCAATACCCAGCACTTCATCCCAGCAGCGTTCACCACGCAGCTCCAAAACATTCACTGGTGTTAACGTGAAAGTGCAGAGCAGTGGCTTCTGGTGTGGACCATCAAAAACAGGTGGCCAAATTAAAATGGACAGAATCTATCCCATGTGAAGAGGGAGTATGCTGAAAGTGTGGTATCTGGGAATTACTGTAATTTTTATTGCATTTGTAATTTCAGGTTATATGTGATTTAATTAGATACATAATATTTAATAAAAGTCCCTGGGAATCCAGATATCTGCATTATACATAAAAAGGAGGAAGAATTTTTATTTTTACATAAAAAGCCACCCTTTTCAGTGACTTATGTCAGTTTGTTATTATTATTATTGAGGCAGAGTCTTGCTCTGTCACCCAGGCTGGAGTGCAGTGGCACAAACTTGGCTCACTGTAACCTCTGCCTCCTGGGCTCAGACTATTTTCCTGCCTCAGCCTCCCAAGTAGCTGGTATTACAGGCGTACACCAACATTCCTGTCTAATTTTTGTATTTTTAGTAGAGACAGAGTTTCACCATGTTGGCCAGGCTAGTCTCAATCCCCTGACCTCAAGTGATCCACCCACCTCAGCCTCCCAAAGTGCTGGGATTACAGGTGTGAGCCTCTGCACCTGGCCAATTTATGTCAGTTTAACAGGTCCAGGCCGTCTGCCCTTCATTTTCTGACTGATCCTTTATAGCAATTTCTGGACCATCAATTCAGCGAGGAATTAACAAACAGGAGACTTCACCCTTTTGTAGAAGCCTTTGGCATTTAGATGGGCACTCCAGGGTGTAACTCACACAAAAACAACACAGACTAATACAAAAGTTGTCATAAGTGGAAACAAACAAACATACAAATGTATACCACGTGACATTCTAGAATAGGCAAAATGAAACCATTTTGATTAAAATCAGAATAGGAGCTGTTTGGCATGTGTGTGAATGGGGGATTGTCTAAGAAGGGTACAAGGAAACATTCCTGGGCGATAAAAATGCTGTCTTGATATATATTTGTCAAAACGACTTGGAGGGTAGGTATCCTTTATTTTAAAAAGTGTCTATTTCAGTAGCATTGCTATGCGGATCAAATGAGATAAGCCTGTAAAGCATTAAGCATACAGCCTGACACATAATAAATGCATTTTCCCAAGTAATATTAGAAGCATCTGCTTCAAAAATAGAAACCATAATAAGCTAAAAAGAAACAGATATTGTAAAAGTTACCTGTCTAAAACTTCTCCCCAGATCTCAAAGCCTAGAGGTATTATGAAAGCAACTCAAAGAGCTTCAAAGAAAATGAATTAAGGGGAATGGGAAAAAGGAAAATAGCCTCTCTCAAAGAGATAGGAAGAAAGGAAAGATTAATTTTCTTTCTAACTTAAAATAGTGTCTTTGTTTGTATAATTAAACTACCGCTTATATGTAAAACCTAGTAGATAGGCAAAATGTGCATGTTCAAAGTTTGCAATTTAACAAAACATGTTTTAAATAAAGCTAGAAAAGCATAATTATAAGTTGTTTTTTAATTACAGGAGGAGACTATGAGGTAGTTTAGTAAAGTGTTTCAGTTTTCTAAAGAGGGCTCTAGGCTTAAAGTTCATGAGTAGCTTAAAAGTAATTTATAACCATCTAAACCTACACAAGATGCCTAGATACTCTTGAACCCAGAGACCACTGGAACAATTCAAACCTTCTGGCACAGAGAACTAAGTTAGCCTTTATAATATGGAAAGGAAACTTGAGAATGTTTATCTCGCCCAAAAAGAACTGAGATTTAGAGCAAAAGTGCAAGTTTCTGCCATGTTCCTTGGTGTAAAAGTGGTTCTGAAAAGTAACTTGAAATAAACTCACAGAGCTCTTATTTCTAAACCTTCTGCAACATCTCTTTATGTCTTTATTTCTAAACCCTGTGTCCCTTCTTCCTACTTTTGTTTTCTTTAGTTTTTTTGGCAGGGTTACGCAAATGGGCTCCCCAAGGTGTACCCAAGACTAGTCCTGGCTCTGAACCAACTATGGCTTGGTACTAATTTACTGTCCTGCCAACTAGTCCCTGGGACAAAGGGTGTCATCATAGGCACACAAGGTATTCTTGAACCCAGCCAGGCATGGATTACATGCAAAGGCTGACCCTCTGCAAAGCAGAGTGACAGTAGCAGGCAGCAGGCAGACCAGCCACACACAGCCGCCATCCACTGTAAATGAGACGGTGCTCATTGTGTCAAATGTCTATATGGCTGCACTGCTGAGCTGTAAACTTGACTTGTTCTACAAGTGGGAACGCAGACAGAGATGTCATTCCACTTACACAAAATGCAATGATTTGTAGACCCTGCGTCTGTCTTTCCTGGCCTGTTCCGGTATGGACTTGCTAAATGACTATTTCTTGGCCCTTGATGGTTAGACACAGAGGAGGTGGTGGTGAAATGTTCTTTAGGCCGGAATGACAGTGGGAACTGTTGTGATTGAACTGGATTTCCTGAATTCACTGAGGATGATGGGAGCCTGCTGGATCGGGGAGTCAAGATGAAGCTCTGAATCTCAGATGAGGATGGGTGGTGATGGGGAGCAGAGCTCAAGCAGCGACCAGAGTAGTCTGACCTACAGGGTCTTTGGTGTTGATGGTGGTGTTCTTAGAACTGAAGTAGTTGAGCAGCTTACTGAAGTCTTCATTTGTATATGCAAGAAAGCTTTAGATCTGGGGAACAGATGCCTAATTTGGTCACCGCAATAGATTGTTGCAGCCTCTCATGCAACTGTCAGACTCGAGTTAGTTTAGAACCTGGACTAGATTAGAACGAGGCAAGAAGGCACATAGCGTGCAAAATTTCAGAAGGTATCCACTCCCAGGGTCTTGCAGGTGCCTGCAGGCAGGGTCATGCACTTGCATGAGACTACAGTAATCATCTCCTTAAGTTGTGCGCAAGAGCCCCTCTCTTACCTTACCCTATACCCAGACCAAATAGAGCCCCTTGAATGAAAGAGAGGCCAAGCCCTCTGGAGGAAGTTCTGTTTCATGGCAGTTTACACTAAATCTCTCTTCTAGCCTCCTCCAAAAGAACCTAGGGTCATTTACAAGAGTGACTATGTGTTGAAGAAGGGTAAATAATAAAACTTTTCAGAGATTACTGAACACAGGCTCTAAATGGAAATTAATTTCTGGAGCTAAAACACCACTCGTAAGAAGAGGGGCTTGTGAAGGTCAGGTGATCAATTACATTTTTATGTAAGCCCATTTCATCATAGACTTGGTCAGACCCACCCTTTGGTGATTTCCCCAGTTCAGACTGCAAAATTGGGATATACATACTCTGCAACTGGCAACACCCCGACATGGATTGCCTGACCTGTGAAGTGGAGATGCTATGGTAGGAAAGACCAAAAGACATCCACCAAAGCTGCCTCTAAAGTAGTAAACTAAAAGCAAAGCTACATTCATGGAGGAATTTTAGATTCATGCCACCTAATCAAGGACTTGAAAGATGCAAGATAGTGATTCCTACCACGTTCTATTCCACTCACCTATTTGGCCTGTACAGGAAACAGATAAATCTGGGAGAATGACAGTGATTATTGCAAACTTGTCATGCTGTGACTCCAAGTGCACTTACTATTCCAAATGTAGTTTTATTGCCATATCAAATCAATACTTCCCTAGCAAGTGTACACAGTCATTGATCTGACAAATACTGTTTTCTCTACATCTGTTATCAAGGACCATATGAAGCCATTTTCTTTCAACTAGCAGGGTCAGAAATATAGCTTCACTATCCTATCTAAGAGCTATACACACTCTCTAGTCCTGTGTCATATTTTAGTCATCATGGAACTTTATCATCTTTCCATTACACAGGACATCAAGCTAGCCCATCACATTGGTAATATCATGGTGATTTTTCCCTGGTGAACAGAAAGCAACAACTGCTGGGAGATAACTTTTTTTCCTATTTCTGCAGGTCTTGCAAGTAGAAGAACTGACTGCCTTTGTTCTAAACTATCTTTTCAAGGAAGTTTGCATAGTGACTAGCCTTGGAAGATAGACACAGTGTCTTCCTCTAAAGCAAAAGTTAGGCATGCTTAGTGTGCAGTATAATAATAACGTCTGCTTCTGGAGGAAAGGGCATTTATGCTTACTGCCCATTATAAAAGACTCGGGTTCCCAAAGCTCAGGATTCTGTTCCTGCAATGGAATCCAATGCATGTACCTGTGTCACATGACCCTCTTCCTGTTGCCCTGCAGGAAATGGGGCTTGGGGAACTGGTGCAAGAAATGCTGACATTCTGGTTACCATTATTGCTATGAGGAATAAAGCCCTTTGTCTTTGATTCAGGAGTCTCATGTCTTCTACTGACCTCTATGAAACTGTGGCAAGTAAATTGTTAGCTTACAAGTAGGGTAAAATCTCAGAAGCTTCAGACTCCTTGACAGCAATTACTCTAGACACCTCAAGATGACATAAAAGATGGGAAATCAATCCCACAACAATCCAGGGGGTATAACAACCACCCTGAATAAATTTCTAGGAGAACAGTTGTTTCATTCTGTCAAGAAAATCCCTTCTAAGATGAAGAACAAGTGGCTGCATCTGGCCTCTCTTATTACTAGGAAGAGACAACACATACCTCATCTGTACTTCCTACTCTAACCCATTTATTACCTAGTCTAAAAAATGGCCAGTTTTGGATGGGACCAAAAAGACTCTCCATGGAATTATAGAAAGGTTTATTCACCACCATTCTGTTATTCAGCACAGCATTTCTTCTGACTATAGGATTCACTTTTCAGGACATGAAATGAGGCAAATAGACTCCTGCTCTGGAATCCACTCATCTTACTGTGTTTGAAGTATTTGGCTTCACAAAAAAATGAAATGCCATTTGGAAACTCAGTAGGATGGCACACAGTGTGTAATAAAGACTGTTATTTTTCCCATAGCTAGAATTCATGAGGCTGGAAGTCAAGGGTGGAAATGGGAGTGACATTTCTCACTCTTATTCCTAGTAAAATATTTTTTCTTTCATCCTTATGAATTTAGTCTCTGCTGGTCAGGACACTTTGTTCCCAGGGGACAAATGCTTCCATGAGAAGGTATGTCAATGGTTCTATTAAAATGGAAGCTAAGAAAGCCAGCTGGCCACTTTGGGCTCCCCTTGCCAATGAATTAATAGCAAAGAGGAGAGCTGCTTTACTTCCTGGGGGATGAACGCTGACTATGGAAGGAAGACTGAGCTGTCACTACACAATGGAAGATGAGAGTATGTTTGGAATGAAGGCAAATCCCTGAGCCTTCTTTCAGTACCTGAGTGCCCTGAATAGTGGATGGAAAACTGCAGCAACCCATTCCAGCAGGACTGCAGAGGATCAGAACCTTATCAGATGAAACACATGAAGGTCTGGACCACTTTTCCAAGCAAGTAATCACAACCCCAGCAGAAGTACTTGCTGAGGAAAAAAGGAATTTGAAATGGGTAGTAGAAGGCAGTTGTAAATACCAGCTATGGCCATGTGACCAATTGTAGAAATGAAGAACGCAGTTTCAGTATTATTCCATGAGTTTTTGTTTTGTTTTGCTTCTGAGATGGAGTCTCGCTCTATTGCCAGGCTAGAGTGCAGTCAGTGGCGTGATCTCAGCTCACTGCAATCTCTGCCTCCAGGGTTCAAGCAATTATCCTGCCTCAGCCTCCCAAGTAGCTGGGATTATAGGCGAGCACCACCACACCAAGCTAATTTTTGTATTTTAAATAGAAATGGGATTTCACCATGTTGGTCAGGATGGTCTTGATCTCCTGACCTCGTGATCCGCCTGCCTCAGCCTCCCAAAGTGCTGGGATTCCAGGTGTGAGCCACCATGCCTGGCCATTCCCTAGTTTTAATATGTATACATTAATCATGATTTTCTTCCTTTCGTCCATTCCCCTACTATCTAACATAATATGTGTCAATAGTGACTAACCCTTATCTCAACACTTAGGTTACAGAATACCAGATGGGAAGTTTAACTCAGGTGGAAAAGAATGATCACCCAAAAATGGATAAAAGGACTTTTTATCCTTTTTAGGCAGGAAGGTTAGCATGTTTGTTTCCTTTGTACAAGGAATTGCTGCATCATTCTGGGCAGACGAATGATCTCATTATCATACTTGCAGGTCCAGTTTGGTTAAGTGCAGTGTATGTGGAAGCCACCTAGGCACTGGGCAAGCTATGATGACTTTGGACTGTCTCAACCCAGTGAAGGTGGGGTTACATTTTCCAGAAATCCTTCCCTCTACTTCTGGGTTAGCTTTGGCCACAGGAAGCAAATTGTGCAGGACTTAAAGGCAGCAGTACAAGAGCAGCTGTGTGTTTTGTCCTCAGAGAGCCAGTTAACTCCCAGGGGCCTGGAGCAGCTCTGCATGTCTTTACTGATCAACCAAACAGCCCTTTCATTCCTGTGGGGACACCTGGAATCTCGGCTCCTCTTTCAGCAACTCCAGGCCCTGGGCCTCTGTGTGCAGCTTTGAGGAAAAGGCGCCAGCATCTCCCAAAGGCCACCCACATCACTGAGGCAGGAGATGGTGTGAAACAGGTTCCAGTCTGTCCTTGTCCCATTGTCTCTAGCAGCTTCCCTTCCCAAATTCAGTCTGATGGACCTTTAGAGACAGTAGGCTCCACGCTGGACACAAGAGGCAAGCTGGCCCTACCAGCTCTCACAACTGTATAAAGTTATGATAAATACCTGATTTTCTCATCCACAGAGGCTCAGTTTCTCTGATCAAACTATTTCCGGCACAGAAGGCAGACTATTAATGGAGTTATCTTTAAATAGAGAGAATTTCTTAAGAGAGGAAATAGACTTGAAGGAGGCAGAGAAGTAACCCATGTGGCAGTGAGAGGTTTTCCAAGGACACAGAGGCAGAGCACTGGCTAAGCTCCTTCGCCTGGGCAGGCCCCTCAGTGACAGTGAGTGAGAGCGTCTGTCCATGGACGTATGAGTGAGTGAAGGGCCCTTTATACAAGAGCACAGGAAGGCCACCTGGCTCTGACCTCAAATGATCTCCCGACACACAATCACAGCAATGTACTGACAGGAACTGAAGATGAAGACAGATATCATACAACTTTAACTCAGAACAAGCTACTTTAAATCATCACCAGATCATATCACCCATGGTGATGGTTAATTGTATGTGTCAACTTCGCTGGGACAAGGTGCTCAGATATTTTGCCAAACGTTTTTCTGAATGTTTCTGTGTGGGTGTTTTTTGGATGAGATTAACATTTAAATTGGTGGACTCTGAGTAAAACAGATTGCCCTTCATAATGCAGGTGGGCCTCATTCAATCAGTTGAAAGCCTGAATAGAACAAAGAATTACCTTCTCATTCAAGAAGGAATTATCTAGCCTAATGGCCTACTCAGCAGATTTTGTGTGAGCCAATTTCTTAAAGCAAATGTCTCCCTCTCTCTCTGTCTCTCTCTCTCTCCAATCCATCAGTTCTGTTTCTCAAGAGAATCCTGATGAATGAACTCAAAGTAAGCTATAAATTAAATTTGAATGATTGTTGTAATCATCTTGTAGAAAAGCATAGTTATATGGGATTGCATTTCTGTTTTAAATT
Organism: Cacajao melanocephalus; assembly: GCA_963573385.1. Classification (NCBI taxonomy): domain Eukaryota; kingdom Metazoa; phylum Chordata; class Mammalia; order Primates; family Pitheciidae; genus Cacajao; species Cacajao melanocephalus. The sequence continues at coordinate 12,477 of CAUYLG010048164.1, read as the reverse complement.
TTAATTTGTGGCCAGGCGTGGTGGCTCACACCTGTAATCCTAGCACTTTGGGAGGCCGAGGTGGGTGAATCACCTGAGGTCAGGAGCTTGAGAGCAGGCTGACCAATATGGTGAAACTCCATCTCAACTGAAAATATAAAAATTAGCCAGGCATGGAGGCGGGTACCTATAATCTCAGCTATTCGGGAGGCTGAGGCAGAAGAACTGCTTGAACCTGGGAGACAGAGATTGCTGTGAGCTGAGATTGTGCCACTGCACTCCAGCCTGGGCAACAGAGCAAGACTCTATCTCAAAAAAATAATTAAATAAATTTTAATTTGTTAAAGGTAAACATGTTTTAAATTACACAATATTTTATAATCCTCTTTTACTACCCTCCCTTTAGTTCACTCTGATCCAGCTATACTAGCCTCTTTCCCATTCCTTAAATATACCTCAAAGACCTTGCATTTGCTATTCCTTCTGCTGGGAACACTGTTCCCTCAGATGACTGCATGACTTGCTCTCTTGCTTTCTTCAGAACTTTAGTCAACTGTATTTGTGGTGAAGCTTTTCCTCCCTTTGATTCACCTGAAGCAGAGTTTTAAAAGAGGTGCAGTCTGTGCACATATATCTGTGCATGAAAGAAGGTATCCTCTCAGCTCATCCAGCATCTCCTGTGCCACATGCAGACCTTCAGCTGCTTTCTCAGTTCGGTGCACAGAGCCCACTTAAAGGGTTATAGCTTTGCCTTTTCTTTAGTAATAGCCATTTTCAGGGCAGTTACTGAGCCACAGTGGTAATGGATTTAAAGATGCCTCCATACATTTGAATTTCAGCAAAGCACTCGACAGTCATGTAGGGACATGAAATCAAATCAAGTTATGCATTAGAACAGGCCAGAAGATGTCCTTCCTTACCTGATACAACACACCTGTAGGGCATTAGCGTCTTTATTCCTGGCCATGCCTGAATCCCACATATAATGTGTTTGTGTGTGTGTGCGTGGGAGTGGGGGTGTATATGGCCCTATTTTCAAAAGCATGATTTATAATTTGGAAGACACTACATACAGAAAAATACAAGGATTAAATGTAACTCATTTTCCCACAATTCACCCACATGACCATTACTATTTCTGGTTACTTTTTTTCCAATTATTTTTATGCAGCTGTTTCAAATTTAATTTTATTTTTATACACTTGTAATTACATTGCACATGTAATATCCTAGTCTGTTTTGTGTACTCCACATTATTTCATAAGTATCTTTCCATCCTATCAGACTTTTTTTCTGATTGCCAAGGACTCTAAGGAAACCAAGACTTTATAATTTCATACGCCCCGAGGAAAGGCTGACTTTGGGTGAGTGTCATTTTGTGCCTCAAACAATGACTAGGAACTTGGCTCTTTTTATCTCTGCTCTGGCTGGAAGTGTGCTACCTGGCACAGAAAGAGACAAATTCTGCCTCTTATTCATAAGGTGGGCAATTCCCCAAACATAGGAAAGGGGTTCGATGCTTGGCAGCTAAAATGAATCTTAAATTCGTACTATGATATTTCATAAGACTGTTGTGAAATGTTGAATGAGATAATAAGTGTATGTGCTCAGCCCAGCGTGTGGCAAGTAGGAAGTGAGCCTGATAAACTTTCAGTTTTATGCTGATGATGATAAGAGAAGGCGAGGCTGCTGCTTGAGGAGGATTAAACTCATTAGCCTCACTTGTATCTTGACACACTGGGGAGAGGTAGCGAGCACTCTTAGGCTCAGGAGCAGGTCACTGGGTCGATTTAGAAATACAGGAACAGAGGGACAAGCTGCTACACAATGCCATGGCAATACGAACACCAAAAACTGTGTGTTTCTATGGGCTGTGAAAACTATACAGGACGAACAACTGGTTTCTTTAACAAAGAAATTGTAAGGAAAAATGAGATGGAGGAGGTCTTTTATATTAAAGGGATACAAAATGTATCAACAACTTGCAATGTATGAACCTGAAGCAGATATAACTCAGTGCACAAGGGTCCCAATTGCTCCATATCCTCATCAGCACTTGTTATTTTCTGGGTTTTGTTTGTTTGTTTTGATAGTAGCCATCCTAATGGGTGTGAGGTATCCATAGTTTTGAATATTATACAGATTTTACTTGTATTATTAACTAATTGTGTTACGTGCATTGATGTGTCTTTAAAATTAGATAAGTATTTTTTAGGGCAAGGTCCCTGTTGCATACATCTTTTATTACCCAAAAATGCCTACTAAGGACTCTGAACGTAGAAGTGATTGGTATGATTGTTTGACACTGCAATTATATACATTCAGAATACTAGTATGTGCAGTAGACTGCTACTATACTTCTGTAATTTTTTTTCCACAAAGACCTTTAACACAAAGGAGAAGTTTTAAAAAAAGTTCCACTGAAAAATAAACTACTGAGTTTAGAAATTCATTTAGTTAGCAAGCATTAATTGAACACCTAGATGCTGGTAATTCAGTGGTGAACAAGCCTGATTCAGTTCCTCGCTCATGAAGCTTTTTTCATTTTAGCAGAAGTGAAAGTCATTAAATAAATTTAAACAACTCACCATTCAATTACAATCATGGTAAGTGAAGTTCAGGAGGCTGCGGGAGCATATATCAGCAACGTTTGGTGTGGAGGCAAAAGCAGCGCCATCTTGGATGCTCATCCATCCGCCATGTTGACTTCTGATTAACACTCATTCCAGGAATACCTCTAAGCCTTCTACTTCCACCTACTTACTGTGAATCCTGCCTAGGTCAAAACAACCCTGATGTTATTATAAACACATATTTACCATAAATCCTGCCCTTAGGCAAATTCCTTATGCTATACAAGCTTTGGGTCTGGGGGTAACATGCAGGGATCCACTATTACATCTCGCAGCCACCTGAGACATGGCTTCTGTTCCTAAGTCCCTATTAAACGCTCTTTGGTGGGAAGCTAGATTCATCAGCCTCTTTCTTTGGCTTCTCAGCTCCCTTGGCCTTTAGGGGTAGGTTGCACAGACTTGTTCACTATAAAACACTGAGTGTGTTCTAGGGGGTCAGAAATGATAAATAAATGTTAGCTAGGAGATTATGTGGGGGAGAGCCCTTGAAGCGGCAGAAACAGCACGTGCAAAGGCCCTGCGACAGAGAGAAGAGTGGTCTCCTCGGGCATATGAGAATAGTTTGCATCTCCCCCATAAGGAGCAGGAGCCCTAGGAAAGTCAAACATTGGCCTAGTGCTCCCATACAACAATACCATCACCTCTACTCTCCTGCGCTAAGGTGGTATAGGGACATTCTTAGCACCTTGCTAGGCTGCTTCCAATCACGGTACCCAGGAGCCAACTATCCCTAGATTTTCAAATGTAAGGGTTCGTGGGGCAGTGAACAGGGTGAGGCACAGTTCTCTTCTTTTCCCAGCAAAGCTTTATCCTGCTCTTGCCTCAGCTTGGACTCTGCTTATGAAATAAGGTGAGGGGCCAGGAGGTTGAGATCTCACGATGGGACAAGTCATTAAATAAGCAGTGGACACTTGATTTCTATCTCTCCATCTGTCCACACTGGGGTGATAGAACTTAAGGATCTAGAATCTTTGTTTCATTAGCAGTGTAAGGTTGTTCATGGGGGAGAACAACAGAACCTGCCCTAAAATGCCACAAGTTATTTATGAGTTTGATGCAAATGAATGCTTCCCATATCCACACCACAGGCTTTAAGCCCACACATGGTGTTAAGAGGGATGATGAAATTCGACCCAGGAGAAGAATCAGTGCACATTGCCCCCTCTGGGAAGACTGATGATATTCAATAAAAGGAAAAAGAAATAATTCCTAAAGTTCTCCCTTAATTTTCAGTCACAAAACCTTCATCCACTTGCTGGGCAGATGGAGCTGAAACCATTCCCTTAACCAGCAATGTACAAGAGGGAAGTGACACCGTGTGGGTGCCAATGTTCCTGTGGGGATGCACACAGCTAATTAAAACCACAGGTCACTTTGCCTACACTGCACTGTGCAAACAACGCTGGGGACGACGCAGGCCAACCAAATTAAAAAGCAATTAGTTTCCCCTGCAGATGATTTATAGGGCAAGACAATGCACCTTGAATAAATACCATTGAATTTACACCTACATCTAAAGACAGACACTTCATGATGTAGCAGATTCAGCTTCAGCTCAAGGACAAGGCAGCCTCATTCCCAAAGCGACCTGGGGGTGAGATGGTGAACCTGCTTGGCCCACTTGATTACAGATTGACCCAGGATTCTCCAAGTTGGCTTGCATATGAGGAAATATGTGATAGTAATTATTATTCTAGAAAGTCCTGGGGAGAATGAGATTAAAATCAGGCAAAGAGGGTCCTCCATCATTTCTGTTCTCATAGCTATTGCAAACTATTTTAGAACTCTTATTGCACCATGATATGATTCTTGTTTTCCTAGAAGAAGGAAGAGCAACCAATGGACTGTGTCTGCAGTCCTCGTGTGACCCTTCTTGCTTTGTGATAATGCCCTCAATCAGTTTTCTGGACAAAAGTTAAAAAACTGCAACAGTGAACAGAAGTACAGTGTAGAGGTTGAGAGAAAAGATTCTGATGTCCAAATGACTGGGTTTGAATCAAATATCAAACACACACATACACACACACGTATGTAGTCATGTACTACATAATGACATTTTGGCCAATGACAGACTGCATATACAAGGGTGACTGGGCATGTTGGCTCATGCCTGTAACCCCAGCACTTTGGGAGGCTGAGGCGGGAGGATGACTTGAGCCCAGGAGTTCAAGACCAGCCTAAGCAACATAGTGAGACCCTGTCTCTATTTTTTTTTTTTTTAGAAGATCACCATACCCTGTGTTTAGCATGTCTCTTTGTATTTAAATATGTGTAGATATACAAATAACATTGTGCTATAATTGCTTACAGTATTTAGTACAGTAACATGCTGTGCAAGTTTGTAGCCCAGGAGCAAGAGGCTGTATATACCTTGTAGCCTTATACGCTATAGTCTATACACCATAGGTGTAATAGGCTATAACATCTAGGTTTGCATAAATATACTCTACCATGTCCACACAGCAACAAAATCACCAAAGGACACAATTTCAGAACATATCCCTGTTGCAAAGCAATGCTTTGTGACTGTATATGTAAATGTTTGTGCATGGATAGATGGATGAGTGAATGGATACAGACTGGATGGCTGTGAATGGATACATGGGCAAGTCCTTTAATCTCTCTGTGCCCTGGTCTCTCCACATTTAAAATGAAGTCTTGTGAGGAATAAGTCAATTGAAGTTATAATGCTTTTAGACCAGAGCCTGGCACATAGTAATCTCAGTGTAAACGTTATCTATTATCATTTGTTAAATACGTGAAAATATTAAAAGATTGGTGGTTAAAATGCAACACTAACTTTCTTGCTACACACTTATTCAATAAGGTAAGTAATCGAAAAGGGTGGGAAAGTAACTCTTTCCCATGGAGCTCAAAGAAAGATATTCTCTTTTTGAATGATAAAAAAAAAATACAGCTCCTGGACATTTATATTTTGTTTCAAAAATGGACCTCAGGTATAAAAGGCAGTGTTTTTTGTTTGTTTGTTTTTACTGTCTTAGTCTTCTCATTACAGAAGCTTTGATCTCTACTATTTACCACGGTATCCAGAGCAAAATAGGAGAAGGCAGGGAGGGAGGGAGGGAGGAAAGAAGGAAGGAAGGAGGAAGGAAGGAAGGAAGGAAGGAAAGAATAATAGGATGGAAAGAAGGAAGAGAGGAAAGGAAGGTGGGAGAAAAGGAGAGAGGGAGGAAAGGAGATACGTATATTCAATATCCAGCTCTCTTTAGATCAGCTGTTGAATATTCATCAGATGCAGTGATTTTTTTAAATTTCTACTCATCAGAGGCAGATTCAAACCAGAACAAGCGCCACATTATTTTTCAAACAACAGATTCTCCACTGATGGAATCCAAGTGGAATGAATGAATAAGAACCTGAACAAAACGTAGCCGCACAGTGTCAGGATTCCTCATGAAATGACCATAAAGCCAAACAGAAGCTCTGCCACAGGCTTCCTTTTCTCCTGTACCCACCAGCTTATCTTTCACAGCTCACTCTTAAAAATCTTTGTTTCCTGCCATTATTTGATATGAGGCTAACAAGAATTTCCTTCATTTTGGCTGGTTCATCATTCTTTGTGGACTCTTGCAGTGACATTAATCAATTGTCACCTGCATGGGTCTTCTGCATCTGCTCTGATAATGGGCCTGCTTTTTAAAAAGTACACACAACACAGCCAAAGGAGTGGGCCCAGAGTGTGGCCCAGGGCAAGGGACACTGACCATAGTCAGAAAGGTGTCTTTTATTTTCACTTATCTTACTGGTCTTTACGATGACCCAAAGCTTCCACAAAACTCCATTTTCCCCATCTCTGTCCCACAACAGTATGTGTGAGAGTGGAACAACTGGTCAAATAAAGTGGGATGTATAAAAATATTTCCCAAATCTGTAAACCTCCATGCATGTGCTTGCATGCGCATACACACATCCACACAATTATTACTCCTGTTACCTTGGAAAGCACCACTTCTAATAGTAGATGCTAAGGGTGAGTTAGCATCTACTGTTAGATGTTAAGGGTGAGTTCAGGTCTCCCCTTTAGCACCTAATAGTTCTCTGACTTTTTTTTGGACAGGATACTCAATGTCTCCAAGGCTTGACTTATTATTTATAAAGAGGAGTTTAGGGGGAAATTCCCCTGCAAAGTTTATAAGAATTCAGCAGGTTAAAATACATAAAATGCTTCCTTCATGGGAGGTCTATCGGAAGGTGTAGTAGTTTTAAAACATGTTCACAAATTCATTGATAGTCATCAAGTGCCAGAGCCTGGGGCTGTGCTTGGCTTGGAAAGGTCTCCAGTGGGGGTGCAGTTTTATGGGTGGGGTATTAGATTCTTATTATTGCATCACCAATGTGAAATAAATCTGTAAATAAGACCCCAGACTCTCCAGAAAACATGGGCTTCCTGTGACTGATAGAGACACCCAGATTTATAAAACAGAACCAAATGGCCATAGCAGGATGAGAGAAGAGAGGTCACACACTCCTTCATTCTTGGAAAGGCAGCTCTTGAAAAACATCCCACTTTCCACTCCGGAGCCAGAATGGTTCCTGTAACCGAAGCCAAGATAAACTGTGGCCCAAATGCCCATGCCCCCAGTCACCCAACCCTAATGTTTGGAAGAAACATCTGTCAGAGACTTCTGGTTTGGGGCTTGAAAACCACCCAATCAGGCCTCAACTATTTCCAACAATCGGAACTGAGCAAATCTGAATCCTTCATTTGCATAAACAGATTTGATCAAGAACTGAGGCAGCAACCTTTTCTGACGATGTCGGACCCTTCCTTTGTTCTCCTTGGAAGAGCATGCTGTCACTAGAATAAAGCCTGTGCCTCCCCTAACCTGCACAATATATATTTTTTGGAACGCCATTCTAGAAGTTTGCCCAAACCAGGTAGGATTGCTGCTTCTCCCATCAGCACTCCTGGGGATCCCTTAGAGCAATTCTTTCAGCTGGTCCTCTTTTCCCCAGTCTAGCTCTGTAACTTCAGGTGACCTTTGTAAAGAGAGGTTGATGAGACAGTGTCTGTGTACTTGATGTGGCACCACAGAATTGTGATCAGGGACTTCTCAGTGGGGCTTGGCTGTTCTAATATGTAGTATGTTGCACCAACCAATACACAGTTGTTCTTACTAGAAGGGGAACACCTAGTAGGTGTTAGTCAAGCAACTTGCTTGGTCAAGCAAAGTCTTATGCCTATCCTATGGGGACATTGCCTGAGGATGATTACTGGATGGTTACCTCAATGACCACCTATCCTTTAAAGCTGGAAAAGCCTGTAGGACTTTCCTGTTGCTCTGCCCCTGCTCTTTGCCTTCCCTAACAGTCCAATGCTGTCTATGGGAATACAATTCATTTATTCACTCATTTGCTTAGGAAAACATTCATTGAGCAGCTATGATAAGCATGTGCCAGTAAATGCACAAACATTATCTCTGTAGCAGCTGGATTATTACAGTAGCATTCAGACTGGTCTTCCTGCTTCTACCCTTGCCTTTTTGTCATCTATTTCCTACACACATGCCTGATGATCCTTTAAAAACATTTACATAATGCCATTCTTCTGGTCAAAACCCTCTAATGACTTTCCAGCTCTATTACAGTAAAAGCTCGAGTCTTCACCATGGCCTATAAGGCCTGAACCATCTGGTCCCCTAGAGCCCCTCTGACCTCATCTCCTATGCATCTCTCTCTCCTACTCTGCTCCAGCCACACTGGCTTGCTTGGTTCCTCCTCAGGCCACATAGTCCCACGTCATGACCTCAGCATATGCCAATGCCTCTCTCTAGACTGCCATCCCCCCACACCTGCAGGGATTGCTTTCTTCACCTCTCTGCTCAGAGGCTGTATTCTCAGTAATAACCTGAGACTACCTGACCACCTTCTATGGAGTAGCACATCCATTTCCCTTTTCATTTACCATCCTTTTATTTTTCCTCCATGGCCTTACCACTCTGTGGCATTTTATTTATGTACGTGCCAATCTGTTTGTGTCTCTCACCAGAATATAAGCTATACCACCACAGAGACTGTCTTCTTTGCTCTGTATCCCCAGAACATACAACATTTCCTGGCACACAGTGATGGATGAATGTGCTGTAGGTACCATGCTATATTCTGGGTATAAAGAGATGAACAGTGCCAGATTCTTCAGATTTTTTTTTTTTTTTTTGAGGCAGAGTCTCACTCTCTTGCCCAGGTTAGAGTGCTTATGGTATGATCTTAGCTCACTGAAACCTTCACCTTCTGGGTTTGAACGATTTTCCTGCCTCAGCCTCCTGAGTAGCTGGGATTACAGGCACCTACCACCACACCCTGTTTATTTTTGTCTTTTTAGTAGAGATGGGGTTTTACCATGTTGATCAGGCTGATCATGAACTCCTGACCTCAAGTGATCTGCCCGCCTCAGCCTCCCAAAGTGCTGGAATTACAGGTATGAGCCACTGCGCCCAGCCTAGAGTCTTGCCTTTGAAGGAATTCATGACCGGGTGGCAGGAGAAGAGGCAGATGCCAGCAATCATGAGGGTGCTGTAAGGGAAGGCCAAGGAGGCAGGGGCTGGGCCTAGATAGTCACAAAAACCTTGCAGAGCAGTAGCAGTTGAGCCCATCCTGGAGGATGAGTAAGGGGTGCCTGGGGAGAGTGGGAGGGGAGGCCTCTCACACGCCCTCTCACTTCCCCTTGTCCCTCTGCTTCATTCATGCTGGTTGGTGGCTGTCCTTAATCCCCAATGGCTAGGGGTGGAGGTGGTGTGGACCTAGCTCGGGTCACGTGCTTCCTTAGAGTCAGCCACTGAGGCTAGGAAGATAGAATGACCTCATTGACCAGGCTTGGGTCATATGCTCCCCTTGGAGAATGAGAAGAAGAAGGAGGTTCACTCCTATCAATCACAGGGCCTGGGAGGAAGGGGATTCCTAAAAGTAGAATTTAGCTGCTATTTCCATACAGTTAAATGAACAGTAGCCTGGCCAAACAACACAATGGTCTCTCTTTCCACTTTGTTATTTTCACATCCACACTTTTTCTTTGTTCTGTTTTCAGTTTTCCTGTACTTAGGAAACTGTATCCTAAATATGCCGGAACTCTTGTTCTGTGTCCAGCCAGGAAGATGTCCCAGATGCCAGTAGTGGCTCGGTGTGGGGGACATTTAGGCGTGCGGTGCAGGAAAGGGTGGGGTGAGGGGTGCAGAGTCATCTCTGCTCTGTCCTACTGGGTTACTGGCAGGACAGAACATTGTTCTGCACAGAGATTAGAACCCAGGATATGAATGGCTCAGACTTTAGGTACAGACTGCATTAAACAGTCATTCTATAAAGACCGCTGAAAAGACAACAGGTTACAACGAAGTATTAGCCTTTGCCTTGTTTGTAAGAAGGAAACATCTTGTTTAACTGCATAAAACCTTTGGTTTACTTCCCATATATTCCTTTAACAGTTTGATGACCATCCATCCTGGTTTGCTTAGGATTGAAGGCTTCCTAAGACACAGAACTTGCAGTTTAAAAATGAGGACAGTCCTGGGAAAAGGGTAGATATGAAAACAAAATGAACAGTGTTTTTTGGACTTTAGGGTATTTTATGATTGTAGAGACTGTAAAGTTGTATCTACAAACTGTTTTTAATAAAGAACTGTATGGCATCCTGCCAAAAATGAGGCTACACCCAGGTGTTGCAGGAAGAAATCATTGTAATCACCTGTTCCTTAGGTAATTCTACCTTGTGTGTTAGCTCAGGGAGTACCACAGATGAGTGGCTTAAACAAACAAAATTTACTCCTTGCAACTCTGGAGGCTAAAGTTTAACATCAGGGTGCCATCATGATCAGGTTCTTGGGGGAAGGCCTTCATTTGGTTGACAGATAGCAGTCTTCTCCTTGTATCTTCACAAGGCAGAGAGCAGAGAGATAGAAAGCAAGTTTTCTCCCGTCTTTTTGTAAGGGCACTATTCACATTCATGAAGGCTCCACTCTCATGACCTAATTACCTAATTGCTTCCCTAAGGCCTCACCCTTTAATACCATTACCTTGTGGATTGAGATTTCCACAATATGAATTTGGGGGGGGGGGCACAAACATCAATCCATTGGATTTTGATTAGATAAGAAGCACAAGTTAGATTCAGTATGGTACAGTACTTTAAGATTCTATTTATTTTTAAATTAGTTTACATTTATGTCATCTTTTGTTGTTAATCTCTAAGAGATCTAAGCTAATTTGTTGTTATTGATGCCTAATAACACATAAAGAAATTAAGCATCAAATCAATGAATTTTCTAACATGAAGATACCCATGTAATCCAAATAATTCATTTTTCATGATAACATTCAACTTCGGAAGTCTTTTTTTCTGTTTTCTGAGACATCAATTCACTATACCTGGATTGTATATATCTTTGAGCTACTGAAATTGATGCCAGAATTCCAGGCACAGCATCAAAACAAAATAACCCAACTTCCGGTGAGCCTTGCAAAATCCAAACTGCTTTTCAGTGATGGAAAATGCTGCATGATTTACATTTAAAATTAACATTTTTGATACAAGAGATACATATACTTCCCCCCTTTTCTTTGGACGCTCCTCCTATGGATTTACTTTGCTTTATCAGCTTTTCATTGTACTCAACATGCATGGAGTGCAAAATAAATCAAGGTAGAAGGCGCTATATTACCAGTTGAGATAATAAATAATATATTGTTGTAATAATATAGCATTACAAATGTTGCAGAAATAATGGTGACAACAGCTATATTTTACAAATCCGACTTTGTTTTTAGATAATCATTGGATTGGCATATGTCTCAGGCTAAAGGGAAACCAGGAGGTCCATGTGTGGGCACAAACCAATTAAGTTGAGCACTCACTGAATTGCTTTCACAGCCAGGATGGGGAATGATTGACCACAAATCAAGCTGTACACATGTTAGACTGCAAGAGCTTACAGGCAAATATGGCCCAAGGCCACTGCCACAGCATTCGTTGGCTGGAACATTTGCAGTGGTAAAGTGAGACGGAGAAGCTATTTAATTCTCTGCCAGAGGAGATCCTCCAGCTAGGTCTGGCTTTGGTACACACTTTAATGTGAAGGAAAAGAGGGAAAATTGGGCTTTCTATGCATGGCTGAGGACGGGAAGTCTGCCTACACCAGTGGTTCTCAACTCTAGTGCAATTTGGGAACTTCCTGGAGTTTAGAAAGAAGAAAAAAGAATACAGACACTCAGGACTCGCCCAAGACCAATTACTCATGTTAAACAAGATTTATGGGAGGCCATTGTTTTGGATTAACCTCCAATAATAGGTCCTAGCAGGGTAGACCAAACCAGAATGGAGTCACTTGTGCCAAGTGCCATGTAACCAAAATGAACTTTGAAACAGGCCAGTTTTCCCAAAAAACAGGAGATCCTAGTCAACCTGAGTCAGTACACTAACAAAGTCCAAACCGTTTTTACCCTATAAGGAAAATAACTTCGAAATACCCACCTTAGTTGTTTGTTCTGTTCTTCAGCCTTTTTTTGCCCATAAAGCCAACCTCCTCTGCGCAGCTCACTGGAACACTCTATTTGCTTTATAGAATGATGTTTCCCGATTCTAGATCCCAAATATAAGCCAGTTAGATTTTTTTTTTAAAGAGTTTCGCGCTGTTGCCCAGCCTGGAGTGCAGTGGCATGATCTCGGCTCACTGTAACCTATGCCTCCTGGGTTCAAGCGATTCTCCTGCCTCAGCCTCCCAAGTAGCTGGGACTACAGGCACGCGCCACCATGCCCAGCTAATTTTTGTGTATTTTTAGTAGAGACGGGGTTTCGCCATGTTGGTCAGGCTGGTCTAGAATTCGTGACTTCAAATGATCCTCCCGCCTCGGCCTC
>CAUYLG010048162.1:0-28485 GCA_963573385.1 Cacajao melanocephalus | reverse complement strand
TGGCTCACACCTGTAATCACAGCACTCTGGGAGGCTGAGGTGGGTGGATCACGAGGTCAAGAGATCGAGACCATCCTGGCCAACATGGTGAAACCCCGTCTCTACTAAAAATACAAAAATTAGCTGGGCGTGGTTGCACACGTCTGTAGTTCCAGCTACTCGGGACGCTGAGGCAGGAGAATTGCTTGAACCTGGGAGGCAGAGGTTGCAGTGAGCTGAGATCACGCCACTGCACTCCAGCCTGGGCTACAGAGCAAGACTCCATCTCAAAAAAAAAAAAATTTTTAGTTTTTGTATATGTTGGAATAAAAGGGACCATCTTTACCTCTAAACCACACATATGTAAGTACTTCTGTAGAACAAATTCATTGACATTAAAGGCCACGCTTGGTCGTATGAGGGATATTTTCTGTTGGCACCCCCACCCCCACCTCACCCAGAGGCACTTCCCACCCTTCCCCACTGTGCCTTCTGCCCTGGGCACCCGAACTTTACTAACTGCACTGACTGGACTTTCTTGCTTTCTGGCTTTGCGTTGGGTTGGGAGGCACTGGCTGGAGAATGAGAACGTTTGGGCTGTTTATTCCCGTGATAGCTCACTCCTTGCCAAGGCATAGTTTGGTAATGTGTTCTTCTACTCAAGACCATTGGTTCTCCTGCATAGCCCTCTCCTACCGCTGCAGCTCTTGCTGGGATGGTAACAACTTCCTCCTGGTACTCACTCATTCCAGGGCGCGTCTCCATTCCTTATTAGTGTCCTCCTGTAAGTCTAACTGAACTTTCATTAATAGTCTCTTCAATAAATGTATCATCTATCTCCTGACAGGATCTTGGCTCTTTAAACTTGTCATCTGGCCAAGTGCTTCTCAAATATTAATGGACATGAGAATCACTTACAGATCTTGTTAATACCCAGATTCTGATTCAGAGGATTGTGATGGGACCTGAAATTCTGTATTTCTAACAATCTCCAGGGTCAACGGATGCTCTACAGATCACACTTTTGGTAACAGTGATCTAGTAGATGGTCTATAGTTGTCACTTGACAGGTATTTTAAGCTGAATAAAAGAATGGCTAAATGAATGCCTTGGATGCGATGCTGCATTCAATACTGGTGAAGGAAGCCGCACCTTTGCACAATACCTGTCTTGTAACAACTTACCCCTGAGGTCCCAGCAGGGCTGCAGCAGACCCACCTGGCCACACTATGAAGTTCACAGCTGCTTGGACACCCATCTCTCTCTCTTTCTCATTGGCACAGCCACCCTGGTGATTCTCATCATTTTCAATTACTACTGTTTATTAAAAACAGTGACTACCACTCTAACTTCCTAGAAATTGAATTCGCACACAGGAGTAGTTTTTTCTTCAGAGATGAAAGCAAAACTTTGTTGATTATTTTCAACATCAGAATCAATTGCCCCTAAGGGATAATCCTTGCTGAGTGAAACGTGGGAGAGAAATTCACGGTTTCCCAAATAGTAAGTCCTATTTGTTCAGATTCTGTATAGTCTTCTGCAAACAGGCTCTCTGTACAAACGCAAAGTTAAGCTCCAAGGGATCATTCAAAACAAGAACCAGTTCATGGCAACTACACCTAGCTGTGCTTGTAAGCAGATCAATCAGTCGGGAGATCTGAATTCCCTTTTACATTTAGCTGAGCAACATATGATTTTTGAATACGAACTAAGTGCCAGATATCTCATCTCTTTGTAGGACATGATTATAAAGTAAAATCTCATGAGTTTCAAATCCAAATATATTGAATATTGTGATAATTCAGGCAGATGCTAGCCTTTATTTGACTATTTCACCAACCATGCAAAAAAGATTTACTATGCCAATTAATAGGTCAATAAGTTTGCAAAAAACTGCTTAAGAGAATAAATGATTTTCAAGACCTCTCAAGTGGTCTTGTAAGGTACATTCAGGGTTTTTTTGTTTTGTTTTGCTTTTTAATCCCAGCCCTTTGGGAGGCAGAGGCAAGAGGTTTCCTTGAGGCTAGGAGTTCAAGACCAGCGTGGGCAACAAAGCAAGACCTCATGATGGGATTACAGGAGTGAGCCACCGTATTTGGCCTCACATTTAGGTTTTGAGAATGTAGACACTAGTTGAATGATTAATAATGTTGGTTGTTGTGCTAATTAAAAAACATTCCTCTAAATGTAATGTGGTATTCCAGATTGCATCCTGGAACAGGAGACTGAAATATGGATAAAAATAAAATGTCGAGTTTAGTCAGTAGCAAAGTACCAAAGTTGACTTCTGAGTTTTGGCAAATGTACCATGGTAATGTTAAGATGTTAACATTTAAAAAATCTGAGTGAAAGGTATATGCTAACTCTCTGGACTATGTGCAAATTTTCTGTAGCTGTAATATTATTCCAAAATTTAAAAGTTTATTAAAAATTCTTATACATTCATGGCTGGATGTGGTGGCTCACGCCTGTAATCCCAGCACTTTGGAAGGTGAAGGTGGGCAGATCATGAGGTCAGGAGTTCAAGACCAGCCTGGTCAACATAGTGAAACCCCGTCTCTACTAAAAGTACAAAAATTAGCTGGATGTGGTGGTGGGCACCTGTAATCCTAACTACTCGGGAGGCTGAGGCAAGAGAATTGCTTGGTACTGGAAGGCGGAGTTTGTAGTGAGCCGAGCTGAGATTGCACCATTGCACTCCAGTCTTTTTTTTCCTTTTTTTTTTTTTTTTTGTTGAGACAGAGTCTTGCTCTGTCGCTCAGGATGGAGTGCAGTGGCACAATCTCAACTCACTGGAACCTCCTCCTTTCGGGTTCAAGCAATTGTCCTGCCTCAGCCTCCTATCTGGGATTACTGGTGCCCACCACCATGCCCAGCTACTTTTTGTATTTTTAGTAGAGATGCGGTTTCACCACATTGGCCAGACTGGTCTCAAACTCCTGACCTCAAGTGATCCGCCAGCCTCGGCATCCCAAATTGCTGGGATTACAGGTGTGAGCCACAACGCCCGACTGGTACCGTTATTATCTTCATTTTGCAGATAGAAACTATAGCTCACAGTGATAAAGCAACTTGCTCAAAGACACACAGAGAGTAATTACTCAATAGGGTTAGGATGTGACAAGGTCTGTCTAATTCCAAAGCTTGGGCTCTCAGCAGTTCCGCAACTACACTGTCTTGCCTCGCCTAGCTTGAGCGTGTCTGTAAGAAAGAGTCATCACTTACGCAGATTGGCCCTCATCTTCCATCTGAATTGGTGAAACATGTGAACCCAATTATTTGCACTGTACCTTTAAGTAAACCAGAGTATTATTTTGAAGTAACAAAGTTTAATAGAAGGTCAAATCCCTCACATTTCTGCTTTGTTAAACTGGTCCTCGGTTCTCCAGAAGGAGGGGGCGGGGAGAGACCTCTCTTCCAAGGAGCTGGGAATACTCTGAGAGCTGAGCAACTGGCCCTTTCCCCTTGGCGCCTGTCTTATTTTGTCCATCATGGGTTGGGATGCTGGGCCTGATGCCCAGGATTCTCCCAGAACTTTCCAGTCAGGCTTTGGCCATAGATGGCTTACTCAGGAATGGAAAAAGGTAGCATGTTACAGCACAGTGCGTGATTCAGGGTCAAGACAGCCAGTTCTCTATGCGGAAAGAGAACTGGATCCCTTAACTGAAGAGGTCCTGGAATGCTCTCTATCCCGAAGTATCTATCACTCCTGCTGGTCCAGCAAGGCTCCTGTGATCACCTAATTTGTGTTAAATGCAGCACACCATTTGTCATGGTGTCTGCTCACAGCTCCTCAAAGTTTTGCTCAGATACACCCTTGGCACATTGCATGTGCCTCTGCAGCCCAACCAGGGTTTGGCTTGGTTTAAGCCATCATTCATTCATTTGTAAAGGGACCAAAATTATTACCCAGCAGGGTTCCTACCCTTTCCACCCCGCTGTTGACAGCCGAAGAGGATTGTGTATTTGTGAATTGTTTCTGCCCTCTGAGAAGGAGTCTGTCTTCTAGACCAATGGTTCTTTAGGCTTTCTTGGGAGAGAATCAGAGAGGAAGTGGGGAGAGGAGGAAGACGTGAACTAACTAGCGAGAGAGAGTTTTTGGAGAAGATGAGTGGGGGCTGTTTTCATGAAAGAAGCACAGTACAGCAGCAGAAAATGAGTAAGTCTTTGAGAAAGAAGTGGTGCTTAAAGAAATATCACCCTTCCTGGTATAATCTTTTCATGGTGTTCAGAAAATGCAGATAAAGAAACAAAAAGAATCTTCTTTTTGGTTGCCAGGCAGTATTTCTTTGCCTAAGAACGCCTGCCTGCTCTGAGGCTGGAGCACAGAGTGCAGCGCTTCAACAAGGATGCGTGTTCGGCACCAGTCACCTCCTCTCCTCGCCAGCGGTCGCGCCACCCCTCCCGCCAGCTCTGATCTCTGCCCACAACACTCCCCTGAGCTCTGTGGCTGAATCTGCATTGATCTTCCAACTGCCAAAGTCAATGAGCACTATCAGTTCTTATCTAATGTCACCTCTCTGCAGCTCTTTACTGTTGCCAGCTATCTTAGCCGTGCCCCACGTACTGATAATCCTTCAAGTTCAAGGTTCCAGGTGCTTTCTATCCATTATTTATTCACTCCTCACAACTTCAGGAGGGAGATTTTATTTCTCACCCCACCTTCAGTTTTGCTAAATGAGGAAACTGGCTCAGAGAAACCAGCCACTTATCTAAATCCTTGGAACTAGAAGATAACAGAACTAGAACTTAAGCTCCAACCTATCTGAGTCTGAAACCTTTTTACTATTACTTAATAAAGAATTATTATATATTATATATGATATATTATATTACAATAACATAATTTTAAAATTATTATTATTCATTAGTATTATGACACTGGCTTTAGCTTTCAGATTTCATGGACTAGAAAAAAATGTAAAAACACTTTTAAGGGACTCTGGTATGGGGCTGCCAAATATGTGTATATGTGTGTGATTCTGTGGTGTGTGTGTGTGTGCATGTGCATGTGTGTGTGTGCAATCTTTATGTCATTTAAAAAATACCCAACTATATCATCACTGTCATTGAATTTTATAAAATTCCCCCAATGTACTGATATAGAAATATCTCCACAATATATTGTTAAGCAAGATGCTACTTGCTTCATTAGAAATGAGTTTCTACCGATGTATCTGCTTGAATATGCACAGAGCATTTTTTGAAGAAAAAGAAATCAGTAACTGTTTTGAGATGGGAAGGAGGCTTCCCACGTAGTCAAGGTAGGAGGTTTTTGCACATTCTAAATTTTGTACCAGGGGTATCAGGTATTAACCATTCAAAAAATAAACACATAAATTGGAAATAAATCTCTAAAAGAAAAGCTATTTTAGGACCTTGAGAAAGATACGGCTAAAATAATCACAAAATCATTTGAGTGAATTAACTTTATCCTTGTTTTCCCCATTTTGACAGGCCTTGGTGGGAAACTGGTCAGGGTCTGACTGTAGCCTGCAGGCTGACCCGCATTAGTCCAGGTTCTCACTATCTGCCCCCTAGGAATGAATGAAGGTGGTGTCCTAAAGTGTTTCTGTGAAACAGATGCATCTCTTTTTGTGGTCTCTTCTAGGTGCCCCAAACTCTAAAAAAGTTTCCCAGTATTAGAGTATAAATAGAAGAGTTGGACCTGACTGGAGTCAGTGCCCTGGATTTGAGCAGTTCTTTTTTTTCTTTTTTTGAGACAGAGTCTTGCTCTGTCGCCCAGACTAGAGTGCAGTGGCGCAATCTCAGCTCCACCTCGCAGGTTTAAGCGATTCTCCTGCCTCAGCCTCCTGAGTGGCTGGGATTACAGGCGCCTGTCACTGTGCGCAGCAAATTTTTGTATTTTTGGTAGAGACGGTGTTTCACCGTATTGGTCAGGCTGGTCTCGACCTCCTGACCTCTTGATCCACACGCCTCCGCCTCCCAAAGTGCTGGGATTACAGGCATGAGCCACCATGCCCAGCCCTGGTGGAAGTACTTGAACTGGGCTGTAGTTCAGAATCACCTGGGTAGTTTGTTTAAACAGCATCTTCCTAGAGACTGCGTCAAACTCAGCATTTTGAACAAGTGTTTCACTGACTACTCTGAGAAACCCGAATAGCTCAGCCTGTATGTCCTTTTAGACTGAGGATGATGACTAAGTTTTAATAATCCTAGAATTTCCTGGAGAAAAAGAGGCCCTCGGATCAGTGACAGTCAAAAGTCAAACAGGCCATTTCCCCTCCCCTGCCACGCCAGAGGTCAAGCAGGATGCGTCTCAGATGGAGTCCGCTGATGCAAACAAGATCTGGAGAGAAATAGCAATTTTTCCTTTTCACTCTGAACCTCAGTCTGACCAGTTCCGGAAACAGTCCTGATTAGAGCATAATTGATTTGGACTCCACTGGCAGAGCAGCCAGGCACCTTCCCGCGCTGAGCAAGCTGTGCGGTATCATCTGACTCTTCACTGCATTAAAAACAATGTATTGCGCTGGTCTCCTAACAACGTTTGCAAACTAAGTAACATTATAGAGTCCATGCCTGTGCCAACCATACTTTAGAGAAACAGCAGGACCTTTCTACCCAGCCCCCAACAACAGCAAATAAACTGGAGGCATTTTAGTTGCATAAATACGAACGGGTTACACAGGATTTGGGGTCTTTTGCTGGCCAGGAAATGATCATGTATTACTTTCAAAGCTGAAACAGTGATTCCAGTTTAAACAAGGATTCTAAGCAGTTTGCTTTTTTGCTTTTCTCCACAGCACACATCACAGAGTGACTGTAATTCAAATTTATCAGGGATTGAAAAGACAAACCAAATAAACAAAAAAACCTCATCATACCAGAAGGCTGGGAGGAAGTGAACTGAGTCAGAGAAGAATTCCAGCAGGGACTTTTTGGTCGGTGTGCTAGACTTTTTACTTTCACAGAATTATTTCCTTTTCTTGCCCCAGTCTGTGTCAAGACCCCACTGAACTGCAAATGGGCCCCCAACCAACAAAGTAATAACTGCTAGTCTGAAGCATCTCTTAGACCCACCTCATCAATTCTACTCTCTGAATTTGCTGTTTCCCAAAATGAGGTGTACACGATCCAGTTATCTAGAGAATACCAAATGTTACTATACACGTATTATCTGTGACTTTATAGGAAAGCACAGATACAATGGCATAAAATATTCAGGTGTGTAAAACGTTTATGCCTTATCTCCAAATGGCTTAATTCTGCTTCTTTTCCATTTCATTGTGTTTTATGTCAACCTAAAACAGGGATCTTTTATACTTTAACAAAACCCCAAATATTTGGTTAGATCCTACTTTGGTTATTTCTATGAGACAAAAATAAATGCATCTTTGACAACTTTTATTTAAACTTTTGTATTATGAAAAATTTTAATATATGAAAGTAGAGGAAATAATATAATGTTCTGTAAGCTCAAAATTGTCAATTTTTGGCCAATCCCCAGCCTTCATTCCCAGATGATTTTGAAGAAAATGCACAACATCGTATCACTTCATCTGTAGATGTTCAGTATGTAGTTTTAAACAATAAAGATTTCTTTAAAGGCCGGACGCGGTGGCTTATGCCTGTAATTCCAGCACTTTGGGAGGCCAAGGCTGGTGGATCACTTGAGGCCAGGAGTTTCAGACCAGACTGGCCAACATGGCGAAGCCCTGTTTCTACTAAAAATACAAAAAAATAGCCGGGCATGCTGGTGCACGCCTGTAATCCCAGCCACTCGGGAGGCTGAGGCAGGAGACTCACTTGAACCCAGGAGGTGGAAGTTGCAGTGAGCCGAGATCCCGCCACTGCACTCCAGCCAGGTGACAGAGCAAGACTTTGTCTAAAAAAAAGAATTCTTTTAAAAGTGTAAAAATTCTTTTAAAAATACTATTCTTATACTCAAAAAAAATAACATTACTTCTTTAGTATCCGTGAGTATCCAGTCATCTACTGATTTTTAAGCAGAAGCCTTACAGAAAGGCATGTTGCTGAAAATCTTAACGATTCCTGAACTGCTACAGGAACTGTGTGATCTCTCCCCACAAGCCCCCTCAAAGGCAGGGATGCTTAAGAATCAGATGCACAAAAGTTCTTTCAAGGACTTGAGACTGAACTCATATGTCAAAACCTCCCCGGCTGCAGAGACCGGGTTGGATTCTCCAGCACTGTTGACTTTGGTCTGGATGTTTATCCATTCATTTTTCAGACCTCCAGTCGCTTGTTTATTTTGGCCATCCTTTTCCAGCCTGAGACTTCCCACACCCTGCCATCTGGCACCCTCTCTGGTTTCATTCCCACAACCTCAGCTCTGAGCAGAAGCCTCAACGGAAACAGATCCAGCAAAAGGTCCCAAGCGCTGGGTCCATGCTTCTGTGCCCAAGTCCTCCTGCGGGAGAGAAAGGGCAAAAGGAGCTTTTGGAGGGGATCCTCCAGATTGATTACCAAGAGAGTACAACTCTCTTTATTGACAATTGATAGATAGTCAATAAATATCTCAGTACCTTGGTGAATGTTATCTTGTTGTGATAAGCTTAGAAATGAGGCGCAATGACCGATATCAATGGTCAGAACTATCCCTGCTGTTTCCCTTAAAAAAGAATCATGTCACCTAATATTCAACTTGTGTCCTAAGACCTGTGAATTGCTCTCGCTACAATAGCAAATTTTTAAGCTACAAAGACTGTAAATTTATTTAGATTAACAGAGCATTTTGATTGTAAAACAAGGTTTTGAATTAATCCCTTAGAAATTGAAGCAGCTAGGTAAATCTACATACCACATCATAAAGAGATCTTCCACTTTCTTGCTGTCTTGGGAATCTTCCCTGATGTGGGAAGTAAAAAAAAGTTCCTCTTCAAAGTTTCCTTTCTTGTTTGAGAAAAATTCATAGGTGTTAGAAATAATAGTTTGTTTTAAACACTTTCTTCAAAAGCCTTCTTGCCTTTTTGCTAGAAGCCCTATCCAGTGTAGCTGTTAGACACGCTAACAGGCACGTAGTACATTCTACGTCCTTGTACTTTAACCAAAATATCTGTGCTGGATGTGCTCACAGGCATGTCCTAGCTCGCAGCCTATGTCCCTTCCTTATTTGGACTTCTTTTTTTTTTTTGCTCTCCATTGCTTTTACCTGTTTAGTAAAGTTTCAAGTTATTAGCCAATCGGGTTTTAGTATAGATTGTGAGGTCTTGCTCCAGCCAATGGATATCAGATACAGCAGTAAGGACCACCCCAAATGCATAAGAAATAAATATGTATGCTTTCCTTTGTTTGTTGTACTCTTGTGGCAAGAGGAAGTAAAAAAAATGGCTTTGCTGAGAGATCCTTTGTCCCAGTACTAATTTTTCTTTGTGACACCAAAAAGAAAAAGAAAAATTTTTTACGTAACACCTGACTTGTCACACTTATCAGTCCTTGAAGGCTTTACTGAACACTCAGGCCAAAGAGCTCCCCCTCTAGTTCCATAAGAGCGATACCATCTACACTAGCACCACAAAGTTTACCATTTCCTGAGAATTTACCATGTGCTGGGCACCTTGCCACTCCCTTAACGTATTACCTACTTTTTTTTTTAATTTTTGGAGAGAGGGTCTCACTCTGTTGCCCAGGCTGGAGTGCAGTGGTATGATTTTGGCTCGCTGCAGCCTCGACATCCTGGGCTTAAGCAATCCTCCCACCTCAGTCTCCCAAGTAGCTGTGACTACAGGCGTATGCTACCATGCCTGGCTAATTTTTGTATTTTTCTGTTGATATGGGGTTTTGCCATGTTGCCCAGGCTGGTTTCGAACTCCTGAGCTCAAGGGATCTGCCTGCCTCAGCCTCCCAAAGTGCTGGAATTATAGCTTGAGCCACTGCACCCAGACGTGTATTACCTACTTTAATCTTTACCACAGTTCTGGGAGGAAAGAGCTACTAGCATCATTATTTTATAAATGAGGAGAATAAGGATAGATTAGATAAACACCCAAAGTGGTAAGGACAATAAATGACAGTGCTGAGCCATGTGGCTTAGAGTGTCTCCCCTCAATCTTGAAGCTACATTGCCTGAAAAAAATATTCGACCTTGCATTGTCAATGACATATTTATGTACATGTTTTTTTGGACCCTCTCCTTGACATAGTAGACGTAAGGTATTTAGCCTCGTGTCTGGCAGTAAGTGCTTGGTGCTTGATAAATGTTAGCCGTTATTGTTGTTGTTGTTGATATCAGTAATTATTTGTGATGTGGCCCAGAACAGTCTCACCTCTGCAATGCTGTTGCAGATACAGAAGCATAAGAATCTGGCCTTACTGCTGCCAGATTTGCAAAAAAAAAAAGGGGGGGGGGTGCAATACTTGAGGTGTACTTATACTAATAAGTTTTTTTTTTTTTTTTTTTTAGACTAGTCAAGTGCAGTAGTGAGAAGGGGGGAAAGAGTAGAACAAGGAGTTCGATCTGTAACTGACTGTGAACAATCAATTGAGATAACTCACTACCTTCGGACCAGCCTATACTAATAAGTTTTTTGTTGTTTATCTGAAATTCAAAGTTAACTGGGCATCTTGTATTTTATCTGGCAACCCTTGTCAAGAGTCTTCATAACAATCAAGAGAGATGAGCACAGCACTATGGAGCAAGAGCAATGTTCCCTGCTAAGCCATATGGTACTGATTAGCAGTGTTGCAGGCGTTCTGAGAAGGGAGGGCACAATGTGAACTGGGCAACCAGAGAAGGCTTCATAGAGGAGGTGGGACTTCCCAGTCTAGCAGAATGGGGATTTTAAAGGTTTCTAGGCTACAGAAAGGGTTAGTGGAAACAGCAATAGACTGTGATTTCTAAAATGTGCTTATTATGGAATTAAATTCACAGGAACCGAGCTGAAAGAAAGGGATGATACCCTTATAAGGTTTTTTTCTTTCTTTTTTTTACATCTGGGTCTTGCTTTGATGTAAGTTGGTTTTGAAATTGCATAAGGCTGGGCGCGGTGGCTCACACCTTTAATCTCAGCACTTTGGGAGTTCAAGGCAGGCCGATCACCTGAGGTCAAAAGTTTGAGAGCAGCCTGACCCACATGGTGAAACCTCACCTCTATGAAAAAAAAAATACAAAAATTGCCCAGGCATGGTGGCTCATGCCTGTAATATCAGCTACTTGGGAGGCCGAGGCAGGAGAATTGCTTGAACCTGGGAGGCAGAGGTTGCAGTGAGCTAAGATCATGCCGTTGCACTCCAGCCTAGGCAACAAGAGTGAAATTCCATCTGAAAAGAAAAAAAGAAAGTGCATAAGACAATAAGTCATCCACGATAAGTCGTCTGTGACATTAACCTGGGTTGGCCCAAGTGACACAGTTGCTACAAGGCTAGAGGCTTCGTCATTCCTGGTCTCTTGCTAGGAGAAGTGGAATAAGCACAGATTTAACTTCTGAAGCCCACTGGGCCCCAAAAAGAAGCAGTTGACGTGTGCTGAGGAATAGGGTAAGTCTGAGCTTTGTGGGGCATACTTGCTGTCAAGGTGCTGCCCTAATCCTCTCACATGGAGATGTGAAGTCAGAGAGATCTGCATGAAGCATTGCATGGGCAGAGCAGCCATTCCATGCCTTTATGTGTCAGGCACTGTAAATACATGCTATAATTTAATTCTCATAGTACTCTTATTTTATATTGTTATCCTTATTTTGTAAAAGTGAAAACAGAGGCTCGGAGAGCAGTTCATTCACTGCTTGTCACCCAGCTAGCAAGTGGCAGAGCCAGGGTTCAAATTTAGGTCTGCCAGATTTCAGATCCTGTTCCTTTTCTCCTTCACCACCCTGACATGAGTCAGTTTTCTGCCAGTCATCTTTAAAGAAACATTGTTCTTTTCCACCACTTAAGGGACAAGGACTCTGTTCTCATCCCCAGTGATAGATTTCTTGTGGTTCAGATTGGTAATCAGATTATTCCTCGGTACTCAGGGTTTCCTATCAATAGTGGGGCATGTGAACAAGCCTTCATTCTCAACCTCTTATCCTCAAGAGGGCAAATTCTCCCCTGATGCATTCCTCCGAGATCCCTAGGCGTCTTTTACTGGAGTGCTAGGTGAGTCCTCAGTACCACCAAAGCCCCCGAAGACACTTCAGTCTCTTAGCGACTCGAGAGGTCCCATTTCTCCCAGGCCCTCTGTGTCTGGTGTCCCCACCAAAGAAACAAAGGGCATAAAAAACCCATCTAATTAAAAGAACTTTCCAGGTGCAGGGAACAAAATCCAGGCAGGTTACCAGTCAGGGAAGGCTAGCCAGTAGCTTTTGCAAAAGTCTAGAAGGAGCCCGCTTATGGCACAGAGTAGAGGGAAAGACACTTCAAACTGCAAAAAGCAAAATGTTGTTAAAGGGTTATGAAAACATCTAATTTATTGGAACATGCTTTTCTAGCAGCTTTGAGTTGGAGCTGTGATTGCCTCCTGCAGGGATTTGTGACCTCATCCTTCCTCCTCCACCCTCCCCAAATGTAACTATAGGGTTTTCCCGTTATAACCTGACATATGGTTTGCAGCAGGAAGTGCGAAATCCCAGGAATGAGTAGAGGCTCAGGTTTCAGACTCTAGAGAGACTCAGGTGAGCTACAAGGAATGGCCTTTGTTTTGTATAAAAACAGAGTTGAAAAGAGCGTGGTTAGTGACCTCTTGGTTTGGAATGAGGTAATTAATTCTCCAGAAACTCCCATCAGTTTCCTGGGCAACAAAATCAATGTGTTGTTGCTAGAAAAACTGGGAATAATAAATTGGTTAAAATTACAGATTTCCTTTTCTTTTTTTTTAAATACACACTTCTTCCTTACCAACCCAAATATAAAAGAAAACAAAACAATTCCAAAACACACACTCTCTCTCTCTTTCTCTCTCTCCCTCTTTACCCTTTCACCCTCACTCTTTAAAAAAATTAAGTTTATTGCGCTCTAAATATTATCATGTTTGAGAAGATAAGAAAAGAGAAAGGTGGATCAAATCCCATGCAGAATTGCACACAGAACAAGACAGTTTTTGAACATTTTTGAGGCCAAATATTCTCACGGAGTGGGGTGATGGTAGGGTCAGCATATAGTATCAGAATTCCTGGAGGTGTCATAGGGAAGGGACCAGTATGAGGTCTTTGTTTATCAAAAAGCATTGAAGATTTCTTTTTTGAAAGACTGGGAAACTGGCTTAGGCTGCCTTAGCTTTTTATCTATTTCAGAACTAAGTAAAGTTTTTGTTTGTTTGTTTTTGATGACCAATTTAAGGACTAGGTGAATGGTGAGGTCTTCTCAAAAATCCTACTTATAGCATTTTCTGAACTCCTAGTTGAAATCAAAGTCTGTTATTTTTCCTTCTCCTTCTCCCCTGGCAGCTGGGAATCTCTCATTGCCTGCCTGAGAACACAGACTCCAGAGTCAAACTGCCTGGGTTATACCCCAGCTCTCTTCCCTGCCATTTCTGCTCAAATTTAAGATACTGTTGCTGTAAGATGCAATATTATTTTAAGCATCACCAAAAAAGAAAAAAAATGCTGTTAATTAAATTATGACACACAGCTAATATGCATCAGTTGTAGGACACATTCTAATTTCAGTGATGTTAAAATGTGACAAAAATTTATTTTAGAATTGATGAACTATGGTATTTGTTTAGGAAATTTAATCTTTCCCTAACTTAACTTCTCTCTATTTCATCTTTTCACTTAAAAAAGTGGGAATAATAATGGTCCCTACCTCAGGGTTGTTGTGAGGATTCAAGAGTTGGTTCATGTAAAATGCTCAGAACTTTCCTTAGAACATAGTAAGTGCTCAATTAGCTATCATTATTATTCACTATATCCCACTCAAATAGACAAATACTTGCTCAGTTGAAGTGTGGAGGTTTTCCTGGTTGTCATTCTACTAGGAAATAAAAACAGCACAGTAACACCCACGTATTCCAAACCATGATTTTAGAGAAATAAAAGCAGGCCAAACTGGGAGGATGGTAACAGATCGTTTCTCTCTGCCTTGGTCTCTGGGTTTTTCAAGTACACTCTGGTTCCCACAGAAAAGTGCCTGGCTCCTCTGGTAATGGTTCTGTCGTGGGAGGAGTTTTTGCACTCATGATGCTCTCGTGGATTATTTTTGCCAAGTTTTTTGTTGCCCTAAGCACTTCCTGGAGCCACCCCAGCCATAGGAGAATTCTGACCTTAGAGGGATGCCAGGCGGGGTTTGATGCAAACAATCCATGCTGTGCACGGACCAGATGGCTCCACACGGCAAACACTGTTATTTCATTCACAAAAAGTCAAAAACAAACTGATTTCGCCATTTTGGGCTCAACCAACGGAAAAGTGAACAGTCCTTTCTCGATAGGCGGGCCCATCTTGATGTAACTCAGTTTTGCAAATAGATGAACATAGGTGCAAATGAGAATTCCCAAAGTAATTGCTGGCTAGATGTAGATGGCTCCAAAATAAAACTCACCAGGGCAAGGCTCCAAGCCCACATATGTTTTCCAGTCTCTTGGAAACTTTTGCATTTTGTTGCTGTCCTTCGCCTTCTGCTATCCCTAACTTCCTCCCAAGGTTATTGAAGAAATAGATATTTGGATGACTAGACTGTGATCTGGCTGGCACAAATTTAAAGACACACGGCTGTTTTTGCACCCAACCAAGTTTGATCAAAAAAGAAACTGCGTGGGAGTTGGCACACTGGGGCTTAGGATGTCTAGATCCAAGGTTTGAAAAAGCACAGGACTGGGTTTAGGAGGCCTAAGTCCTCGTCTGTCTTTTGGGTGATCCAGGTATCACTTTTCACCATACACTTCTCATCTATACTCTACAGATAAGGAATCTAAGGACCAGAAAAGTTCTTAGATTCCTTATCTGTAGAGTATCTCCTTGCCCTATGTCTCTATGGGTAAGGAATTTTGTAAACACCGGAGTCTGCTGGGCATCTTTAAACACCCCATGATGGCTAATTTTATGTGTCAGCTGTCTAGACTATGATGCTCAGTTGTTTGATCAGACGCTAGTCTAGATGATGCTGTGAAGGGATTTTGTAGATCAGTTAGCTTTAAGTAAAGTGGATGACCCTCCGTAATGCAGGCGAGCCTCATCCAATTCGGTTGAAGGCTTTCAGAGTAACAACAGAGGGTTCCTCGAGAAGAAGAAATTCTGTCTCCAGGCTGCAACATAGAAATCTTGCCTGTGTTGAAATCCTGTTAGCCTGCTCTAAAATTTTAGGCAGAAGCCTGCAACACTACTCTCATTTGAATTTCCAGTCTGCTAGCGTGCTCTGTGGATTTCAGACTTGCCAGACTCCATAACTGCAAGAGCCAATTAAAAAAAAAATCTTTTTTTCTCTCTGCTGCAACCATTTGCCCTGACTCACCTTGCACTTGACCTCCCTACCTAACCTTCTCAGCTCTGGCTTATTTTTCTGTGCTTGCCTCACCCCTCAACTCCACATTTCTAGCTTCAACTTTGTGCTTTTTCACCTACATGACCATGATTTAAACTTTCTTTTTGGCCTTGGCTACCATTTATTTCCCTGAATAAAACTTCCGCTGATCTCCCTCCAATTCCGAGACATCATAGATCGACCCAGAGGGACCTGGACAGGCATGACTGAGCCCAGCTTGGTGTAGGCATGACTGTTCCTGTGCTCACAGCTCCAGGGCTTCTGCCTTTTGGTGCTTCCACAGCTTACAGCATTCTTGTCTTACATGCTTGTGCTCAGAAACCACTTCCTTTTTTTTTTTTTTTTTGAGACAGAGTCTTCCCCTGTCACCAGGCTGGAGTGCAGTGGCATGATCTTGGTTCACTGCAATCTCTGCCACCCAGGTTCAAGCGATTCTCCTGCCTCAGCCTCCCAAGTAGCTGGGACTACAAGTGCACGCCACCAGGCCTGGCTAATTTTTTGTATTTTAGTAGAGACAGGGTTTCACTATGTTGACCAGGATGGTCTCGATCTCCTGACCTGGTGATCCGCCCGCCTCTGCCTCCCAAAGTGCTGGAATTACAGGCGTGAGCCACCGCACCCGGCCAGAAACCACTTTCTTTACACAGTGTTCCCGTACTTTTACAAAGGGTTAAAAACCAGCAGGACTCATTTCCATCTCCTGGGTGTTGAATTTCTTATTCGTATCATAGGAGACATGTGGTTACAAGAGGACACGTTTGTTAATTAAACGGGAGTGTGTATAATCATCCTTATTCACAAGGGTGATTTTTAAAAATATGTGTGTGTTGCCGGGTGCGGTGGCTCACGCCTGTAATCCCAGCACTTTGGGAGGCCGAGGCTGGTGGATCATGAGATCGAGAGATTGAGACTATCCTGACCAACCCGTCTCTATTTAAAACAAAATGTGTGTGTTTGTGTGTGTGTGTGTGTGTGTGTGGTTTTTTTCCAGCAGATGTTTGCAAAGCTCTTGGAGATCCATGGAAAGAGGTTGCTTGGCTAACGCCAAGAATTATTAGAAATACAGGCTTTGCTGTTTTTGGCTCTACCCTAGAAGACTCTTAACCATATGACAAGTGCTTGCATTTATAAGGGGCGCTGTACAGGAAGTCTAAGGTGTATTATGACTTCAATGCATTGCCCTTCTGTCAATGTCTGAAGAGTCCTATATATGGTCTCAGTCTGAAGTGTGTTTAAGACATTTAGACATTTTCCTCTCCCTTGTACTCTAGTGGAATCAGGCTGAGCTTGTGTTATATAACACCACCGTCCCACTCTGTAATGAGCAACTTCCAAGGAGGAGGCAGCAGGGGGAACAAAGCCACCTGGCTTCTGCCAACCTCTCCATGCTCTGCCAGTGCACCTGCAGAGAGCTCTGAGAGCTTGGCCTGGAAGGGAGACTGCTTATTATGTTTCATTGCGTGAGATGACACAGTGCCTTTCCAGGACAGGCTGGACTGAAAAAATCTCTGCCTTTGTTTCTTGGCCAAATTTTATCCAGGGTCCCCCAGGACTTAGAGGATCGTTAAGCAGCTGCCCCATTGAACCCCTGCCTCTCACTCTCACCTCACCTGCTTTGAGAAATGTGATAGACTCAGACAGAAACATGAAATATTCATAGGAAGCTCCCGGTGAGCAGTGTCTCAAGAGCTTGCAGGGCTAAACTGGGGAGGTGTCACATGTTGGTTTCACGCCTCAGTAGCACTTGTGCATGGTCCGTGTCTGACCCATTGGTGTGCTAAATCAGACTGAAGTTTCATCACCATGCCTTGAGTGTAAGACAAATATCACTCCTTCTCCCATTGCCTGCTATTGCTAGAGTAGGAGAGGTTATCAATTAGGGCCCTTTCTGTTGGGACAGGAAACCCAATTCAAATTGGTTTAAGTGAGGAATAAAATGTATTGAATTAATCAACGAAAAATCCCAAGGCTAGCTGGCTTCAGGAGTGGCTGGCTTCAAGGCTCAAATGAGGTCATCAGGGCTTGGTTTCTCTCCATCTCTAGGCTCTGCCTTCTGTTTGACTGGCTTCATTTTCAGCCTCCGTGTGGTGGGCCCCAGTAGTTCCAAATTCCCCGTTGTAGTGGCAAGATGGTGGCAGCAGTTTCAGCCTCAATAGTATAAAGCAGGGGTCGACACATTTTTTTCCTTCAAGGTGCCAGATAGGAAAGGGTTTTAGGCTTTGTGGACTGTGTGGTTTCTGTTGCAACTACTCAGCTCTGCTATTATAGTGTGAAAGCAGATATAGATAATACATAAATGAATGAGCATGGCTATGTTTCAGTAAAACTTTATTTACGAAAACAGACAGCGGGCTGGATTCAGTCTGCCAGCTGTAGTTTGCCTGGCCCTGTTAACTATACAGAGTTGTTGGCATATTTGGCTGCTCAGCCGGGGATGTGCCTCCTGGCTTCTCTTGTAATTGAGTATGGCCATATGACTGAGTTCTTGCTAAAAGAACCTAAGTGGAAGTTATGTGGACCCTTTCTAGGTCAAAATTTGTAATAAGCAGGTATACCCCCTCACATTCTTTACCTTCTGCAGCTGAATGCAGATGATGAAGAAGTTTTAGGAGTGGCAGAGCCACAGGATAGGGAGTCTGATTCCTGAATCACTGTGTGGAGTGGACCCACTTATGACCAGGAACAACTGCCTCAGATTGTTACATAAGAAGGAAATAAATTTCCATTGTGTTTGAGTCATTATACATTTTTGATTTATTTTCAACAGCAGTTTACCTACCTTAAGTAGTAAAGAAGTCAGTGTCAGGAAGAGTGCTACTGTATGCAATAATCATAATAGGTAGCACTCAGTAGTTGTGCCATAGGAAGCAAGGAAGCAGACTAGGCTGCAAAAATGGGGACCCATGTTATGCCAAACAATTCTTAAAACGATTTGGAAGGTCAAGCAAATATCAGCTGTCCCTGTGACTCTAGGGAAAGCCATTATAGACAGATAGAATGTTAGTGTGTGTTACAGTCGAGTTATTTGCTGCTTATTGCAAGTTATTACTAGAAAAATACATTCCCTGGCAACAACTGGCCAGTTTATAAGCAGAAACAAAAGAGATTAAAAAGTCCCCAAATTTGAAAAAGCCTGTTGATTCTGGACACCCAACTGGAATTAAGACTAAATCAGAAAAACAAAAAACAAAGACCAAAAAAACCAAAACCAAAAAACTCAAACCCAATTGCCCCCCTCTAAAAAAAGAAAAAACAACAAAAAACCTTTGACGAGAGAAAAGCCCATTAAGAATTCTCAGTTAAACACAGCAGCTCAACTCTGCAGCAAAGGGTTCCTTTCCACCTAAACCTGTTGTTCAGATGGTCTCAAGGCGGCTGCCATTAAATTGAGAGAAATCTATGGAGACAAGGAAGATAATAATTCAGGCTTCAGAACTAAGACTAGGAAAGAACTTTAGGTGTGGTCACTGGCACTTGGAATTTACTGTAAACAAATAAATGGGAAGCTTTCTGTTTTTGAGGGAATTGTATTACAAAAAGAAAAATCACAAGCTTGGATGAAATAATCATCTTTTTTTTTTTTGGAGACGGAGTCTTGTTCTGTTGCCAGGCTGGAGCGCAGTGGCGCAATCTCGGCTCACTGCAACCTCTGCCTCCTGAGTTCAAGCGATTCTTCCACCTCAGCGTCCCAAGTAGCTGGGACTACAAGCGCGTGCCAAACGCCCGGCTAATTTTTGTATTTCTAGTAGAGATGGGGTTTCACCATGTTGGCTAGGATGGTTTCGATCTCTTGACCTCGTGATCCACCCGCTTCGGCCTCCTAAAGTCCTGGGATTACAGGCGTGAGCCACCGCGCCTGGCCAAAATGGTCTTTGATTGGTTAAGCCTTACCCCCACATCCTAAATTCGTATGAGCAGAAAGTGAGCTGTGTTAAATACAATTTACAGGAGGCGGTTGGCTTGAACTGAGCTCTTGCACTGGGCCGAACAGATTAAATCAAAATGGGATCACTCATAAAGTTCCACATCACCAGACTGAAATTAATTTGTTTATGTGACTTTCCAAAAAACCAGGAGAGAGGGATAACAGCCAAATCCTCAAGCAGGTCAGTTTTAGCCAACATAAGAAAGTCGCCTCTGCACCAGCCTGGGCAACAAAGTGAGACCCCAACTGTACAAAAAATAAAAAATTAGCCAGGAATGGTGGTGCACATTTGTAGTCGCAGCTATTCGGGAGGCCGAGGCAGGTGGATTGCTTATGCCCAAGAGTTTGAGGTTTCAGTGAGCTGTGATTGCGCCAGTGCACTCTAGCTTTGGCAGTGGAGCAAAACCCTGTCGGAAGGAAGGAAGGCAGGAAGGAAGGAAGGAAGAAGGAAGGGAGGAAGGAAAGGAAGGAGGGAGGGAGGGAAGGAAGGAGGAAGGAAGCCCCTTCTGCTTTAACCTTAAGGAAGGAAGAGAGGAAGGCAGGCAGGCAGGCAGGAAGGAACCCCCCTCTGCTTTAACCTTTACCCTTTACCAGAAATGTAACTTTGAGACAATCAATCCATATTTTGTTTCCTGTGCCTGCTTTCGTCAGCCGTTTTCTGTCTATAAAATCAAGCTCCTCTGCTTGGCTCATTAGAACACTCACTTTATTTCATGGAATGAAGTGTTGCTCGATTCTAGAATTGCAAATAAAGCCAATTAAGACCTTTACACTAAATTTATTTTAATTTTGTCTTTTGACAGCTGTATAAAGGGTGTATGGTCTTTAAGGAGGGCACTCCAGAAGTGAGTAAAAATAATAATGGACAAGGAAGGATACCCTAGAGAGTAGAGTAAGGGGCCCTAAACAAAAATAGATAAGAAATTCTTCCCAGAGAGCAGATTAGGGACTAAGCAAGGAATTTATCTCCCCTGCCAGGCGGAGGGTCTTTACACTGCTAGCCCAGCAGAATGCCATCATGCTATCAACCAAGGACTGTGTTCTTCTCATTTTTCTTTTTTTCTGAATGGGAGTCTTTTTGCTGTTATCAGGTCTTGGGTCCACCACAGTATAATGGACATGTGTTAGAGGGACAGGTAACTGGTCTTTGAGTTCGTCAATTGCTGGACCATGACAAACCTCATATAGACCTGATTAAGAAGACACTGTGTCCTCAAGCATCCTGGACTTTGAGGTGGATGTAGTGATGGAATGGGGTTTTTATTCCCGGGGAGGGCATAGGTATAGTCTCCACGAGGAAAGAAGGGTGCAAATGGAGAGCTGACATACAGGAGGGTGGACTGTGATAGACTGACAGCTGTTTACTAGAAATCCATTTCCTTTTCGCCCTGAACACAGCTAGACCACACGTTCCTGGCTATACGAGCAGTTAGGTGTGGCTACATGATTGAGTTCTAGCCAACAGAATGGGAGTGGAAGTGATGTGGGTCGTTTCCAGGCCAAGAAGCCAGTGTTTCCTTTCCTGGCTCCCATTCCTTTCCTGCTGGCTGAATACAGATAATGATGAGGCCTACGACCCTAAGGGACAGTGCAGCCAGGAACTGGAAGGAGCCTGGGTTTCTGAATCATCACATGGAGGAGAGCTGACTTCACCTGGGAGAGTTGTCTTCAGTTGGATCCTGGGTGAGTGAAAAATAAACTCCTATTGTTTTTGAGCGATTATAAGATTTTGTATACTCGTTACCACAGCTTAGTTTATTTAGTTACTATAAGAAGCAACATGATATCTTTTTTTCTATATGTGCTTAACACGTTCTCTTTCTGCAGACTGGCTTTTATTGCCACTGGGCACGTAACTCAGTTGTTAGCTGGAGTTCCCCTTTCCCCTGAGGTCTAGGTGAAATAGGAGAGATTGCCTTATCCTACAGGTATCTAAAGCTTTCCGAAGATATTTCTCAATTCCCAATGGAGCTTCTATTTTCTGTTTTTAACGATTCCTTTTCCTCTTGAAGTCTTCAGCTCAAATGGCGTCTCTCTTTTTTTTTCCTTCTTCTTTTTTTAGAGTCAGAGTTGCTCTGTTGCCTGGGCTGTAGTGCAGTGGCACAATCACAGCTCGCTGCAGCCTGGAACTCCTGGGCTTAAGCGATCCTCCTGCGTTGACCGCCGAAAATGCTGGAATTACAGGTGCAAGCCACTGAACCTGGCTTGTCTTTGTTCCATTCCACCTTTTTTCTTTTCTTTTTTTTTTTTTTGAGCTACATACACATATACATATATACTTCTCACTCACACAAATTATTTATGAGCATAAGAGGTTGCAGTGAGAAATTGGTGAGAAATAAGTGGAGGAAGGGCTTACACTCACAGTAGTGCAAACCTCAAATGAAACAGGCGTGTCACCACCCTTAAGTCATCTACCACTGGTGAATATCCCTAGCCCTTCACTTCACCTGGCCCCTAACATGTCCCCTTAGTTTTCATTCTTCTCTCTCCCTCTATTTGTCTTTATTCCTTCTACTTGTACCAAGAGCCAGATAAAAGCCCTTGGATACTCTGGAAAGGCTACCAAGTGGGTACGCTGGGAAATCTAACAATTGG
Organism: Cacajao melanocephalus; assembly: GCA_963573385.1. Classification (NCBI taxonomy): domain Eukaryota; kingdom Metazoa; phylum Chordata; class Mammalia; order Primates; family Pitheciidae; genus Cacajao; species Cacajao melanocephalus. Next base: position 6,602 of record CAUYLG010048162.1, on the reverse strand, counting down.
ATGCTTTTCCCAATTGCTACTTGGAGGGGAGGCAGAATCCTGCCTGGGGTACAAAGCGAAGTAGGACAATCACACTCAGCCTCTACTTTGTCATCCTGAGCAATTCAGCTCCAGCCCCAATATGCACACCTTACTAAAATAGAAGAAATGTATAGAATAAAATAGAATTAATGCATTTTGCTCAACCCACCCTTTTTAGAAGTTGTTTTTTTTTAAAACCAAATATCTGTTTTGATGTAATCATGTCCCTGGGGACTCACCCCAACCCCATGTGGCTTATCAGAGTGTTCATTAAAAATGTATCCTTTTCTTTCTGGGTGTTGTTAGCCTAAATTTTCCAATTTTCTTTGGATTTTTGGTGACATTTAAATTATCCTACTGAAGTTTCACTACTGCTTATAGATTGGCATTGCAGGCAGGTCTACCAGCTTCCTCCTAATATAGGATCGCTCAACTCTTTCTCTACATTTTAAGAGAAAAACCGAGAAGATTTCTTCTTTATCTCCAGCGGAGTGTTTTTTGTCCTTCTCTGATGTCTTGGTACCAACTTGTGTTTGTTATTGAAAGATTTCCTGAGCAGCTTATCATGGTACTTTCCCATACAAAGGTAATTCTTTCTGTAAAATAAATTTAGATTTTAGCTGGTAATATCATAAAAGCTTTTTTTTTTAACCTTGTTTCATATGTGGTTGATAGAATGCAGTTATTTTGGCCCTGGAACTAAATTAATTTTCAGCTCCAGCAGGGTTGCCATGTACAGTTGTATAGGTTGTATACTAAGCCACCCTAGAGAGCACCTCTTACCTACAGTGTATGTGATTGGTAATTTCTAGAGTTGTGTAGTCCACAACCTGTGCAACCATATGTTGTACAGTCCTGTCTCAAGGACCACCCACCACCATCCAACTATTATCTCAATGGCCGAATTCCAGATTTCTGGGATAAAACATTTGCTGGTTCATTTTGGGCCAGTTGTCCACTCTTCTCCATTCAGATACGCCCAGATTGAAAACACCATGTTGTAGGCACATAGGTCCAGGGCCTCACTGCCTTTGGGGAGCCCATCTGGGGAAGTGGGGCACAGTCCTCAGAGAAGGGGTTGTATGAGAAGGGCAGACATCTCAAAACAGGTCATTACCAAGGGCCAGTGATTAAAAAAATGAATAGTCCAAGGGTACACTGAGTATAATCTATGCTGATGTTTTTCAAACTATGAGGTATGAACCATTATGGGCTATGAAGTCAATGTAGTGAGTCATATTTCTAAAAAACATAAAAATGAAATAAAGGAGATGTAGATATTAGAAAATACCAGCATGCAATCCACCTAGTAAAGGTAAACTAGTATATAAAGTGTGGATTGTGGTGCAAAACAATCAAAAACCAAACCAAAGCCCAAACCAAACAGATGGGAGTTTCGCTCCTATCTGCCTGCCCACAGGTTTGATGCAGGCACCCTACGGACATTTATCTGAGAGGATCTTTCTAGGCCTTGTCTCCCTCACTACTCCTATGATCTTGCCTTGTTTTCTTTGCTGAAACTTTGTTTGGAGTCTGATTCCTGCTCCCCACTCATTCAGGTCTCAGACTTTCTTTCTCTCAGCTCCATGTCCAGGCCCAACTCTGGGAAGTTCATCCTGGTTTGACTCCCCAGCGTCGCAGGAAGTGAAGGTTGAAAAGATTCTAACACTGTGAGTTGCCAAGTCCAGCCTTCCTTTGCTTCACTTACTAGGAAATTGAACCCTTCTTTGGTTCCTGAGCCCACCCTTTATCTTGGGGGTGGTTGTTCGGAGTCTCCAGCCTATAGAAGTAGGACCTCAATTGTGCTCATCTGAGTCCAGTATCCCAATGGTATGGGGTATGTTCCAGAGACTTGCTTGATTCCTGACCTACAGCCTATGGCTACCTTTGCCTAATTGAAACAACTGAGCTTTTGCTTAAATGTTCTGCTCTGTATTCTCTGTGCTAGGGTTTTATAAGCCAAGTAGTCCTGGAGACTGGATGATGTCATTAACATCTCCCTCTTCCCATCGACAGGCTCTGGTTATGTCCCTTGTCTGGATGAAACCATGAGCAGAATCCTGCTGCCTGCCTGTCTTCCAGGGCCCTCTCCCACATATTGCCTGTGGAGATCACCTACAAGCTGGCTGGGGACAACAGATTTCTGCACCGGGCATGTACATAGGACCAGCCTCCTCCTACTTCTCCTACCTATGGATTCCTTCTCTGGAATCCCTGGGTTTATCATCTCTGGTTTTCTATACCTGCTTCCTGTCTTTGATTTTGGTGACTAGTTTAGATGTCCTTCTCTGCATCCATGGCCTTAGCTCTCCTACCTCCTTTCTCTTTCGAACTGGTCAAGCCTTCAAGGGACATCTACAACTTCTTCTAATAATTCCCCTTATATAGGGTTGCTAGATTTAACAAATAAGAATACAGGACATCTTGTTAAATTTACATTTCCACTAGCAACAAATAATATTTTCATGTCCCATGCCATCTATGGGGCATACCTCTAGAAAATTATTCCCTGTTTAGCTGAAATTCAGATTTAACTGTGTATCTTGTTTTTTATCTGGCAACCCTACACCTGCAGTTCCTTGCTGAGGAAATGGTCTTAAACTCTTTATGCACAGATAGGTAATCATGCTGTGTCCCATAGGACCCCACCTCTACCCCATCCCGAGCATCATAGCTGATTGGATCAGGAGTGAGCACTTGACCCAAGGTCAGCTAGTGCATAGGTCAGCCCACAGTCTAAAAAGTAGCCTGGTACAAGACTTTTGCACCCGAGGGAAATAGTGATTAAGTGAACTAATAAGAGTTTCTCTCTCATGAGTGAGAGCATAATCAGTAAGAGAGGGCGAGAGAGTCGGTTAGTAGAAAGAACAAAAGCCAAAGATACATAGAAAAAACCAGTAAATAGAATTCATGAAGTGGTAGAAGTCCTGAACAAGCAGCTCTATGGCGAGGGAAGGAGGGTGGAAAGGACTTGGTCAGCTGCAACAGAAGCAGCTGAAGTAGAAGGAGAGAGGAAGGAAACAGCGGAGTCATGATAATGGTAGGACGCCAGGGACCAGTGAGCACCAGATCTGAAAGTCCATGGGATAACCTGCTGATTCGACTGCCAGCTTCCAGACCCCAAATCAAGAACAAAACTCCCTACGACTCCCAAACTCCCTATGCTGGGTCATGGTTCTTTTTCTTTCTCTGCAGTCTGGTGGTTTAGTTTGGTTCACACGAGAAGCCTACAGACTTGGCTGACCTTTCTTATTTCTATTTCTATCCTTACGATGAATCTCCATAATTTCTGGTGTGAAGTTAACCTAACCTAGAAGGGAAGCACTCAGCTCTGCTTGTGCTGTCCCACACACCATCCGGGGGAAGGATATCACTCCCCAGCCCTGTCCATCTCTCATTGCCATGCAAATCTCCGGTTACTGATGCCTGCTGGAACTGACCTGGAACTTCTGACCCCAGGCCTTATAGCCCTGCCTGCCCTGTGAAATCTTGGTTCTGGAATCTTCCTGTCCTCACTGACCTAGTGCCTAGCACACTGTCTGACACATGCCTGAAGACCAATGACTGCATGCAGAAATGCAGTCAGATTCGTCTCTTTTGGCCCCATTGGTTGTGGTAGAAAGGAGACGGAAGCCCTGAATGAGAGTTCTGGCTCTGCAGCTTCCTCACTACATAATCAGGGGCAAGCTACTCAAATTCTTTAAGCCTCCATTTTCTCCACTGTGAAATGAGGATGGTGTTACCTACCTGTTAGAGCTGTTGTGAGGTTTAAAATAGCAGATGTGTGAAAGCCTATGCATAATGAGCCCTCTGCAAAACTTTACTGCATCTAAGTATAAGGAAGCTACGTTTGTTAGGGTTGCACTTTATAAGACAGAGGAGTAGAAAACAAACAAACAAATCTCCTGATATAAGATTCCTTTTGGCAAAGGATGGCAGCCATTTATGTTGGCCAGCTGGCAAGAGAAGAAGCCGGGTTTATAGTTTACTGGGCTTGCAGGTCAAAAATCTTGCCATTTTGGACAAATTTTTATTTTTAGATTATTTGGATTATTTTCAAAATTTCAAAAAGATGAATCTTTATTCTTACTTTTGTATTCATCTCTTTTAAATGTACTTAAATTTGCTTCAAATGCCCCTGCCCCAAGTTCCATGATCTGAGGGAGAAGAAGATGAAAAATGCACTTTGTGATACAAAATGGATGATTCTTTATGGTCCTGCACAGCTGCATGTTCCAGCATCATATTAACCTCTGGATCTTCTCAGCATTCACTCTGGAATTTTTTAAATGTCATAACAGTGTACTTTCAAAATAATATCCTTGTTCACCCCCTCCTCCCCAGTCGTGTAATATTGTCAGGATGTTTTATCTGGTGCCATATATCTTGCACATGACAAAGCCATTTCCCCAAACAAACCATCACATATGTCCACACTGTCTATAAATTTTAAATCCTGACATCAACACTATTACCTTCTGACATCTAGATTGGCCTGAGTTGTGCAAAATTCAGGGGGTGATGTTTTTAAGGAATGAGGGGATGTCACTCTTTTCTTTCTGATGGGTCCCCTCTGGAGAAAGTGATGTCAGGAGCATGCAAGACTTAACCCTGCTGGAGAAAGCCCCAGAAACTCTCCCCAGGGTACCTGGAGATGAAGCAGGCCAGATCTGTAAGCATCTCCACCTCTGGGGGTGACAACAAGGTCACCCTATACTTAGGTTTGGCTTTATAATAATACATCTGGTATCAATAGAGATTCTTTCTTTTCAAAGTGTTTTCCTATTTATGATCTCATTTTGCTCTTGCAGAAGGAAGAAGAAAGGGCGCTGGTTAGGAAGCAAACTTGAGTTTCCCCTGTTCTGTGACTGGGCAAGTTACTTCACCTTTCTCAGGTTCAGTTTCTCCATCTGTGAAGTGCTATCAGGCTGTTGAGTACTTAGGGTTGTGTAGTGCAAATGTTGCTGTGGGTTGGGTGGGGAATGCTTAAGGAAATACAAAAAGCCATAAACAGAAATGCACTTTGATGATAAAAGTCTTTTAGACACTCTGGAAGTTGTAGAGCTGGAGGGAACTTCAGAAATAATAGTAAAGAACTTTCAGTCTTTATCCTGTGAGGATGCACAGATGAATCGTGGGCAGGAGCAGGACACATTACTCACTGGGTGGCTCAGATTTTTGGTTTCTCACTTTAAGAGGCACCTAAACTGTCAGCAAAATGCCATCGCTGGCTTTGGCTCCTTCTCCACCCCACTCTCTCTCTCACTCACTCAAGAAAGCATACCAGAATGCAAGAGAGAGAGGTTATTATAAGGGTAACCTTGATTTCGCTCTAATTTGTTTTTCAAAAATGCAAACTCAAGATTCTCACATGGAACAAAACCCTGACCCAGACTGACTCAAGCAAGAGTTGATATTTATTGACTTGTGAAGTAAAAGAATATCCAGTAGTAGATGCTTTAGTCATGGCTAGATCCAGGGGATCAAATGGTTTTGTCAGGACTTAGACAATTTATTCATCTCTAGGTTCTGCTTTTCTTTGTATTGACACTGTCAGATTGAATCTTTTCATGAGTGATAAATGGCTGTTGGCAGGCATTGACTTGTATCCTCAAAGCTTAGCACCCTCTGTGTGAAGAGAGCTTTCTTCTCCCAATAGTTTCAGTGTTAAGTTGTAGGATTAAGACTCACTGGACTGACTCGGAATCACTGTCCCCCGGTCCTTGAATCAGCCACTGTCTTCAGGGTAGTGGGATATGCTGATTGCCTAGCACTGTATCCTCTCTCTCTTTCTTTCTCTCCAGGATGGAAGTGAGGACGGAGGTGGGATCAGCACCATTTGAACCATACGGATTAAGAGGGGCTATGGGGGTATTCCCCAAAGGAAGATTGAGCGTGGTTACTAGAAAATGGGAGAATGGAAGCAGAGTGGGCAAAACCAACAGCTGTTCACTACAGTAAATAAAAAACTTGGACAATTATTAGTGAGCGAGTACTTGTAACACATGCTGCACCTGGGGTTATGATTCACCAGTGTGTTAGCGCAATGTGGTGGGAAACCTCTGATCTAATTCAACCTGCCCATTTTAACGATTTTATCAGCATTTAATAAGTTTGTTTGGCCATAATGAGTTATAGTTTTGTTTGTGGTTTTGACACCTCGTTAGAGGTTTCATCAGTGTAAGGAGCAAACCTAAGAGTTCTTCTCACAAGTTTCCCAAGAGAGAAATTGCAGCTCCAAAGGTGAGGAGTCTCGCTTTATATAGATAGCATCCACACTTGTTTTTTTTTTTTTTGAGACAGAGTCTCGCTCTGTCACCAAGCTGGAGTGCAGTGGTGCGATCCCGGCTCACTGCAACTTCCGTTTTCCGGTTTCAAGGGACAACAGGCATGCACAACCACGCCTGGCTAATTTTTTGTACTTTTAGTAGAGACAGGGTTTCACCATGTTGGCCAGGATGGTCTTGATCTCTTGACCTCGTGATCTGCCCACCTCAGCCTGCCAAAGTGCTGGGATTACAGCCATGAGCCACCACACCTGGCCAGCATCCGCACTTCTTGCAGTGGAAAACAAAACCTCA